>BSBK01003130.1:775000-1075262 GCA_027943335.1 Chamaecyparis obtusa | reverse complement strand
GCCTACAATAACCTCTCTTTGTTCTAGGAGATTCAAAATTTCTTGAATTTGGCACACCAGTCTCACTTGATGCCAAAACTTGCAGTGAGGGTCAGTTGAAATTTGCACCACTGGATTTCTTCCAAACCATTCATTCTAGCACCAAATGGACTACTCCATTAGCTCTAGTTGGGTGGGTAAATGCTAGGGACAACCTTGTTTCAACCATTGAGTCACTAGAACATTCCAGACCATGCCAGACCAAAGTGTTCCCAAGGTGCACTAAGCACAATTGGGTAGCAAAATTTTGAGGCTCATATCTCAGACCCCATGAGATGTATCAATGATTCAGGAGATGCTACAGGACCACATTTTTGAGGCCTACAATAACATTTCTCCATTCTGGGAGATTCAAATTTATTTGAATTTGGCACGCCAGTCTTGCTTGATGCCAAAACTTGCAGTGAGGGTCTATTGAAATTTGCATCACTAGATTTCTTCCAAACCATTCATCCTGGCACCAAATGGACTGTGCCATTAGCTCCGGTTGGGAAGGTAAATGCTAGGGACAACCCCGTTTCAACCACTAAGTCACTAGAACATTTCAGACCATGCTAGACCAAAGTGTCTCCAAGGTGCACTAAACACAATTGGGTAGTGAACTTTTGAGGCTCATATTTTGAACCCTGTGAGAGGTATTGGTGATTTGTAAGATGCTACAAGACCACATTTCTAAGGCCTAAAATAAGCTCTCTCCATTTTGGGAGATTCAAATTTATTTAAATTTGGCACGCCAGTCTCGCTTGATGCCAAAATTTGCAGTGAGGGTTAGTTGAAAGTTGCACCACTGGATTTCTTCCAAACCGTTCATCCTGGCACCAAATGGACTGTGCCATTAACTTTGATTAGGTGTGTAAACACTAGAGACAACCCTGTTTTCAACCTTTGAGTCACTAGAACATTTCGGACCACACTAGACCAAAGTGTCCCCGAGGTGCACTAAGCACAATTGGGTAGTGAACTTTTGAGGCTCGTATCTCAGACCCCATGAGAGGTATCGATGATTTGTGAGATGCTACAAGAACACATTTCTAAGGCCTACAATAACCTCTCTCCATTCTGGGATATTCAAATTTGTTTGAATTTGGCATGCCAGTCTCGCTTGATGCCAAAACTTTCAGTGAGGGTTAGTTGAAAGTTGCACCACTAGATTTCTTCCAAACCATTCATCCCAACACCAAATGGACTATGCCATTAGCTCTGGTTGGGTAGGTAAATGCTAGGGACAACCCCTTTTCAACCACTGAGTCACTAGAACATTCCAAACCAAAGTGTCCCCAAGGTGCACTAAGCATAATTGGGCAATGAACTTTTCAAGCTTGTCTCTCAGACACCGTGAGATGTATTGATGATCCATGAGATGCTATAGGACCATGTTTCTGAGGCCTAGAATAACCTCCCTCTATTCTAGGAGATTCAAATTTGTTTGAATTTGGCACACTAGTCTCGCTTGATGCCAAAACTTGCAGTAAGGGTTAGTTGAAAGTTGCACCAATGGGTTTCTTCCAAACCATTAGTCTTGGCATCAAATGGACTACACCATTAGCTTTAGTTGGGTGGGAAAATTCTAGGGACAACCCTATTTCAACCACTGAGTCACTAGAATGTTTCAGACCATGCCGGACCAAAGTGTCTCCAAGGTGCACTAAGCACGATTGGGCAGTGAACTTTTGAAGTTTGTATTTGGGACCCATGAGAGGTATTGAAGATTTGTGAGGTGCTAGAAGACTATGTTTCTAAGGCCTACAATAACCTCTCTCCATTCTAGGAGATTCAAATTTATTTGAATTTGGCATGCTAGTCTCACTTGATGCCAAAACATACAGTGAGGGTCAGTTGAAAGTTGCACCAATGGGTTTCTTCCAAACCATTTGTCCCAGCACTGAATGGACTACGCCATTAGCTCTGATTGGGTAGGTAAATGCTAGGGACAACCCCATTTTGACCACTGAGTCACTAGAACATTCTAGACGATGCTGAACCAAAGTGTCCCCAAGGTGCAGTAAGAACGATTAGGCAATGAACTTTCAAAACTCGTATCTCAGACCCCGTGAGAGGTATCAGTGATCCATGAGGTGCTACAAGACCATGTTTCTAAGGCCTACAATAACCTCTCTCCATTTTGGGAGATTTGAACTTGTTTAAATTTGGCACGCCAGTCTCACTTGATGCCAATACTTATTGTGAGGGTTAGTTGAAAGTTACACCACTGAGTTTCTTCCAAACCGTTCATCCCGGCACCGAATGGACTGCACCATTAGCTCTGGTTGAACAACCTTGTCTCAAGTCTTTGAGTCCTAGAGATAAGCAAGGATATGAGTTGCTTCTTTGAGCAAGGGATAATTAGGCCTAGATGGAGAGCTAGAGGGCGGAGAAAGTATTCACCAGTCAAATGATGAAGGACTAAGATTGAGATGAATTTAGTAACTCTGAAAAGGGTATTAGAAAATGTAAATACCTTGTCAAGTTGTTTGGAGAGTTTGAGAGTAATTTTTTGATTTTAGTGTTTGTAGGGCTACTAGGCGGGCCTAGAAAGGCTATATAAGAGGAATGGTTGAAGTTGAGGTTAACTCCTTGAGTGGATTCTAAGTTGTTTGTATAATCCTCGAGTTGAGTTAGACATTGAAGTCACTTAATGCAAATCAGAGGTTCAAGAAGGTCAAAGGCATCATCAATGGTGGAAATCACATAAATTATTATTTTTATTAGTTTTTTTTTTGTTTTGGAAGTGTAACTTGTAACCTTGATACTTTCCATGGACTCAAAGGCCTAGATTCCATGGAAGGGTGATACTAACAATGTATCATCCTTATATACCTCAAATGATGAATTAGACATGTGAACACACTCGGCACATAAAGAGTACACATAAATTTTCTTAAGTCATGAAGCATACATGTAGCACATAGATTATAAAGCATACCACATGAATTCACTTAAGTCATGCACGTAGCCCATACACATGAATTTAGGTTATGAAGAATGTACTTGAATATACTTAAGGCATAAATTGTACACATGAGTACATACACACAAGCATATTTACATACTAATAATGAATAAATGAACACATGTAATTAACAAATTGAATCAAATATCAAGTTTCATACATATCAAAATGAATAATAATTCTGTACATATTTACATGTCAACATATCTAGATACAATGTGGCATACGTCATCTCAAAATGTGTCATATGACATTTCAAAATAAGAAGTTCAACTACAAATGTTTCTAGGACATCCTATTCTACTGGCGGATCATCAAAATGAAGCCTCTTTGAACTACTCTTTGGCTCTGATGGATCCTACATTCAAACACAAAAGTAAAACCCAAAGTTAGATTAAAATTCAGAATCATAGTCAACAATAATCAATAAAATTTAAACTAAAATTAAACTCTCATATACCTTGCCTCTTTGTCTCATCCCGCGGATAGGAGACCTAATATATGTCCTTGGTAGTGCAGGAATAGTGCCACCAATGTTGACTCCCGCCTGTATATGTTTGTGAACATGAGATTGATCTACGAGCTATACTATTTAATATTAAATACTTGGTAGCAAATATATGTTTACAAAATAACTAAGTTAACATTAAAACTTACCTATGTTGAACTTTCTTCAGGGATTTTTGGCTGAGTCATCAGTGATATAAACCCTTGGTGTTTTGGCTCCCTCAAACTAGGAGTGACCTAAAAAAGTCAAACAGATACTTCATACTATCATAACTTTCCCATATTATATATACTTGATAGTAAAATACACACAAACACTAGTACATTTGAGACCTTTTTTTGATGGCTGAACGTCTAAATTTAGACACTAAACTGTCGATTAACTGACACCACCCAGCGTCGCAATTTTGTAGTTGAAAAAATTGACAATTTTGTTAGGCATCATAATTATGACAACCATGGCCATCACAAAAAGAGGGTTCTAACATAGCGAACCTATCATCAGACCTATTTGTGGTTGTCACAATTAGGATGCATATCCATCACAAAAAATAACAAATGATGGCGACCCATCAGAATCTTCCAATGGGTAGCTGTCATTTGTATCATTTTCACCGACAGAAATGCTTTTAATGCAATGGATATCCGTCAGAAATGTATGATGCATATCCATTATTTGTGGTTTATAATGATGATTATGTTGTACATGTGACAGACATGTGTTGGACATTTATGACGGATATCCATTGTTAATGGTTGTTTTCTGACAGTGATGTTGTTAATGCGATGGATGTTTGTGACAGACAACCGTCAATGTTTTGAAGGCATCGTAGTTATGACAATAATCAATTTTTAAAAAATATATATATATTTTTCAATCAAGTTGGTATCGATTCAGAATGGTGTTCTTGCAGATCTGGTTCCTACTCGTGATTTGGTTATGGATTATTCAGAGATAAATTTATAGTAGATTCGGTAGCAGCTCATGGATTATTGAGTCGAGTCTAAAGACTTGGATTTGGAATGGATCCTATTGAATCAAGACTTGTGACAATGACTGCTCCAACACAATTCAAAGATAACTTAGCAATAGATTTGGTAGTGGCTCATGGATTATTGAGTCAAGTCTAGAGACTTGGATTTGGAATGGATCCTACCAAATCAAGACTTGTGACAGCGACTACTTCAACATAAGAAGCTAGTGCAGCGATCAGAGATGCATTCTTCCTGATGTGTTCATGGGATATATGAAGACCTGATTGCATTCAGATCTGATTCGAGTGACTTCTTGACTTCTTTGGTCTAAATTTGATATGCGAATTTGTGGTACAGTCTATGGTGTTTCTTTGCAACTGGGTTCTTGACAGAGATCTATTGATTTGGTAGCCATTAAGATGGATCGATATATATTTTTCGTACATGGATTGAGATCTTAAATTATTGAGCTTCTCTTTGTTTCGAGAATAGTTTAACACTCTCTACTTAATAGGGCCAACCACATGAAGGTGGAAGCTCATCTGACCCCTCCTAGGAGCCTCTTATGACCCTTTATGACATTTTAAGATATCTAAGATGTATTCTTAGAGATCGTAAATGGTCGTAAAGGGTCATAAGGGGTCCTGGGACACAATAGCTAAGAAACGTAAATGTAGGCATCATGGTCACAATTTTTTTAGAAACACAACATAATTGAGTGGTATATCTAGATGATGCAATGCAACTACTCCTCTAGTTCCATGTATACACTGCGTAAACAAAACCCAAAGATAAAGAATAAATTTAGAGAGTGCAGAAGAGTGATAATGACCGAAATAATATAGGGACCTATATTACTTTGGTCGTTCTCACTTTCCTCTTCTCTCTAAATTTATTTTTTATTTATGGATTTTGTTTACTGTAGTGTAAACTTGGAACTAGAGGAGTGATATATAGTTGTGTTGCATCGTCTGGGTATACCATTCAATTATGTTGTGTCTCCAAAAAATTGTGATTATGATGCCTACATTTATGTTTCTTAGCTATTATGATATCTACATTTATGTTTCTCATTTTTCATGTTTATGTGCATGTTCTTTATATGTATCTACTAGAAATTCTAAATAAAAAATTAGTATCTACAATAGCCCTCTGTTAACCACATTTACGCATATGGTCCCAACAAAGTAGTGCAAAAACTACACAAAGAAGGCATCATAGAAATATGATTTCTACTTTCACCATTGAAGCAATCTTGGTGGCACTAGCTACCTCTCGAGCCTTGCACAAGTTGCACTCATTTCCTACATCAAGTATAGATGTAAATGTGGTTTGACCGACCCACTGAAAGTATTGACATCCAGTATTTCCCTGACAATACCAAATGTACATCAGTTCTTCATAAAATGATTAGTTGTTACATTATTTTTACACATAAAATATAATTACGTATCCAGACCTTTTTACTATTTGGGCAAACCCAAAATTGACGCCCAGGATTACTTGTTGTGCGTGACATCTTCAACATGCATGGGCCAACACCACATTGACACATAGGCACATTGACCAAAGTCATCGATGCTATTTCAACAAATATTGCATTATCACAAATATTGCATTGTCATTATTATGTTCATTCATACTAATTATAATTACAATAAAAAGAAACATACTAATGTAGACTTGCACATTTTTTGGCTAAGTCAAAGTCTTTGGTTTAAATCACTAGACACTCAAAACAAAATGACAAACCAAAGACAACAATCCAATTGTAAAGAAAAGTAATTTTCTTAATCATGTCACTAAAATGTGCATGTCTAAATACTGGTGTCTTTCAAGTAATTTGATTCTATTCATGCCCACTACAAATGAGAACAGTCTTAACTAGTGAGGTTGTTTAAGCATATAGAGATTAAATACAATCTTTTAGAATGAAATTTATCTTAACAAAAGATCAAGGATATATAAGTAGGACATATAAAACAACGTGAATAAGAGTAGTACATATAAAACAATCATTAGAACATGCCAAACATCTAGCATAATTATACATTTTATTCATGTCATTGATATTCTTCTTCATTTATCTCATCATCAAGATCGTCATCGTCGATGACATCATCACCACCACTATTATCCTCATCATCATCATCACCATTAGCATCATCATCATCGTCACCCTCATCACCATCCTCATCAGTAGAAGCATCATCCTCATCAGTAGCATCATCATCATCATCAGTAGCAGCATCATCATCATCTTCTTCTTCATATTCTTCTTTGACTAGCTCTCGATCGTGATCTGGTTCTACATCATCTTCCACTTCTTCATCTTCCTCGATATCTTCTTCCATCGCATTATACTTTATCGGTCTTCCTCTTGGATCATGTATAACAACAAATGACCAACCTGGTTTATGTGAAACCTCTGAGTAAAATACCTACTCACATTGGCTTGGAAGAACATAGGGCTCTTCTCCAACTAACTCAAACAACCTTGTATTAATCATTAGAAATCCATTGTCATATTCAATAACAGTTCTATCAGGATCATTTTTATTGAGTCGTAGTTTGTACCATTTCACAATAAAGAGAACTAATTTGAAAGAATTGAAGTTGCAGTCAAATATATCAACCAAAATACCATAGTATCGATTTTGCAACTCTCGAGGATGTAAGTCATTTCTAGATGAAATATTAGTCACTTGGAACACTGCACTTATCCCAGAATCACAAGTTCTCTTCGTGTCATCCAACTTTTTGACACGAAATTTATAACCATTGCAAAACATAGCCTTGTGGTGTTTCACCTGCAATAATGTCAAACATGTATAAATTATTGCATCACGAGTTGAAAAACATATGATTGATTAATTAACAAATTTATAAGTACTTGGTGATCTCTTAAACCATATGCTAAATCTATTTCCTTTTGTGTAACATTGGGATCTCCATTGCGATGAGTTTGTATAACCAATGAAGACACGGATTCCCATGTTAATCTATGACCATCATGTTGACATCATTCAATCCATGCCATCATCCAATCTTGATTGTTTGTAATAAACAAATGTATTGCATCCCACTTTTTAGCAGCTGTACAAAAGTAAATAGATGACTTACAATAGATTTATTTTGAAGATTAAGAAATAATTTACTACAAGAACATCTCATAATTTATTACCTTTCAGTTTCCTAAATCTACCGTTGCCCACCAAGTACTCCCCTTCAAATTTTTTAATGGATTCGAGATCCCAAATGCAATCTATACGGGTCTTTGCTGCAAGATTAGGAAGATATTGAGTAACGTACACCATCATCTAGTATACCATATATCCCTCAACCATAGAACTCTTAGGATGTTCTCTTTTTTCGTACCAAACCCTTAAAAAATTTCAAGTGTCTCTCAACCATCCACATTGACCTAGCATGTACAAGTCCACACAATTCAATCTCCTCAACTTGGTGTATGAGGTAGTGTTCTTGTGCATTGAAAAAAGATGGAGGTAAACACTTTTGCATTTCACACATTAATCGACAAATTCTTTTCTTCCAATATTTTATATCTTCTTTATGAATTTCTTTAGATAACAACCACCTACAAGGGATTCAAGACATAAATATATAAATACAAGACTTTACAATATATTACTTGTTTGATATTATTGTTTGATGTATTGAACAAATATCACTGCTTACCTCGTGTATTTTCCAAGATCATATATCACTTGTTTGATATTATTGTTGAAGTTCTCTGGGAGAGATAGGAGTAGAAAATACTGCAACAATAGTCAACTGATCATTTCATACAATGAAAATTGAATGCAATTACACAAATATATTGTAAATACAAAAGACTATGACTTACCTTGATGAAGGTATTCCAATCATGCATTTTCATCCCTGACCCAAAATCATTTTTCTTTGATATGAGATTGTTTATATTCGCAGCAAATCTTGTAGGAAATCAAATTTTTCAAATCACTTCTTTTATGGCATTACTTTGTTGCTTTGTTAATAACCAAGGAAGAGCACTTGCATTAATCTGGTCTCCATTGCTATTTGATTCAATGATATTTTTCATTGCATGATTGGAATCATGAATGTCACTACAAATTTTGCTATTTTTTTCTTTATCACACCTCCCATCCAATATTTTCCACAGCGTCTCTATTACATTCTTTCCAATATGCATAGTATCAAACAAATGCACAATTTATAGATGCTCATAGTAGGGCAACCTACTAAATTCTCTGGGATAACATTTTAGTCCCTTTGGAAGCTAGTCGGTGATGCCTTCACGACCTTCAAGATCATCAACTACATAATTATCCAACAAAACACAATCAAAATATATAGTTTTTAAGCATCGACCATTACGTGGAATGATATTACCTTGAATTCTATTATATTCCAACTGCCATAGGTGAGGTTTCATTCTTTGGGGCTTTGATGTAGTCTTTTCTTTCCCATTGAAAAGATGATTTTCTGCACTTTGATACTTATGATTTCTAGGGAGGAACTGCCTATACTTATCAAACACATGTTTTCTTAAACTTTTGGAATGATAGGATTTCATCTTTGGACCACACATTGGACATGCAAATTTTCTCTTTGTTTGAAGACCTACAAGATAACGATAAAATTGGATTAAATATGTATATTTTAGAATTTGAATTATCCCATACAAATAGAATTCACAATAACATACCACAGAAATGTGTCAACCTTGGAGCATCATGAATTGTCCACACAAGCATTGAATAGAATTGAAATTCTCTTTGTCCAATTGGTTGGGAGATGTCATACATAGTGAAACCATTCCATAACACCAACAACTCATCGATAAGAAGTGCAATATATACATTCATATCTTTCACTTGGTACTTACCTAGTTAAATTAACAACAACATCAGATAATTATTGTGGTCATTTCACTCCAAGACTTATAATTACATGTAGATAACTATAAAATAATAAGATACCTGGAACAATTATTGCCAACATAATGTGCTCCCTCTTTATTGACATCCATGGAGGAAGGTTATTGTTTATAACAAAAATAGGCCACACCAAGCAAACGGATCTCATCTCTCCATACGGATTGACACCGTCTGCTACCAAAGAAAGCCTAAGATTTTGAGGTTCCTCTTTAAAGTGTGGACACTTTTCCTCTATGTCCATAAATGATGAACCATCTGCAGGCATTCAAATAATGTCATCTTGACTCCTGTTGTGTGCATGGTAATCCATAAATTGTGCCAAGCTATTGCACCTGAATAATCATTTCAAACGTGGAATAATGAGGATGTGACGAAGAACCTTGCGAGGCACCTTTTTTGTCACTTGATCATCTTGATATCTACTCATATGGAATTCATAGCATTCTTTCACATTTTTGTGTTCTTTATAATAAATAATATGATCTTCAAGATATGCATCTATTATTTGATACTCCATTCCAATATGTTTCATAGTGGCACATAATTCTCGGTACGAGCGAGGGAGAACATTTGATGGTGGTAACAGAAAGTCACCTATCAATCTGCAACAAATAATATAAGTCAGTACTATAAACAATCTTAATGGTACATGTTTCACCTTTTATAGACTATAATGACATATATGACAAACCTTAGCATACGTGACATTGCTATGTTGGATAAACCATTCATAACCTTCAAATTCAACAACAACAATAAAACAGAGAGAAGAGTAGATTGGGAGCCTTTGTAAAGGGCTGTGTCTACCTTCTCAAGTAGAGGTATATCATGGACATTGTCAATGTCATCCTCATCAGCAATAGTAGTAGCACCAGCAACACCAATACCAAATGTGTCTACGGTCAATGCATTCATACCATCATCTTCAAATGTGTTTGCTAGCACATGATTGTCATCTTCCATGGGATCATGATCTTCAACTTCAATATTCACACCTCCATGTTCCTCTATATTCACACTCGGGAGATTGACCTATATAAAAATGATGATAATCAAACCTCCTTCCATGGTTCATATGTATATTAATTGTGAAAACAATATAACAAATAACTTACCACTGGATTATAATCAAACCCCCCTTCCATGTGACCATTCTCCCTACAATGTCTCTTTGTTGTTTTGATTTTGATTCTTCTCTTTAAGACGTTACAACTCTTGCATGGACAATAACATTTGTCATCGTCTTCTCTTTGAAAGTTAGACAACAATCTAGTGATTATCTCCCTATTTTAATTGAATTCCCTTTTATTATTTGACATGATCCTTAATGTGTCTATCTGCAAAACAAATTGGAGATGCCTCCTTTCATTAGCTTCATGTCACCTTCTCATAGCTTCTCATTTTCTGACAAATTTCACCAAAAGCTTTGTAGGAAACCAAGTAAGGGATGTTATTAAGTTCAAACACATTGAGTTGCTACAACTGAATTATAAATCATGAATTCACTATAAAATTAAAATTGAATAGGGACATAAGTAAGACATTTAATGCATTATTACTTCATCATGATGATAAAAATTTCATTGGCTCAAAGCACATAGAAATTCAAAATAGTAGGATATCTTAATCTTTATGAGCTCAAATTCAAAATAGTAAGTGTATTATTTTATTACTAATGTCCCTATTTGATCTAATAGCATCAATATAACAAATAGAGCACTGACCAATCAAAGAGGGACATGAGGTGCTCAAACAGTGAGCTCATAAAACAATATATTTAGTCTTCATAAAATCTTATAAAACAACATATATTGTGTGAAGTGTTTAATCTCTCTTTATTTGTTTTGTTGTTGATATTCACTATGTGGTACTCCCCGTTTATGATCATTTCATGAGGAAATATCTTGATAGCTTGCAGAATACAAGCTAGGGCATCATGCATTATTTATGAGCTCACTGTTTGAGCACCAATCAATCAAATAGGGACATGAGGTGCTCAAATAGTGAGCTCATAAATAATGCATGATACCCTAGTTGTAGGTAGTTATCTCTTCTATAATGATGAAGGAGTGAAAGGTAATGATCAATGAGGTTTCTACTATTAGATCATACATTAATACACTTACTATTTTGAATTTGAGCTCGGGCATCATGCAATGTTATTGTTGTCATTGCATGCTTGTTTTTGTTGTGCACCATATATTGTTTTATACACTATTTATTTCATTGAGATTGTAAGCTATTGTAGTTGACTGTATTCTTTTAGGGTCTAATCTATTGTAGTTGTTTCTTTTTTCTTTGAATCATTGTTTACAATTACTTTTGATACAATATTTGTGTGAAGAACAAGAACAAAATGGTGAACGAGTGTATTTGACAAAGATAAACATGACACATTTTGTTGAGCTGATTGGGTTGGCCTAGTACCATTTACATGGCCTGGCTAGATATTAAATAGTGAGCTCATAAACAATGTCAGTATTAAATAGTGAGCTCATGAACAATGTATGATGCCCTAGCTTGCAGCCCGTGAGCCATCAAGACATTTTCTCATGAAATGATCATAAATAGGGAGTACCACATAGTGAATATCAACACCAAAACAAATAAAGAGGTCAAACACTTCACATAATGCCTTGAAGGTAATCGAAATGATGCCCTAGCTCTCAAAGCTCATAGGTCATCAAGCATTCCAAATGAAAAGATGTAAATAATGTCAGTATTAAACAGTCAGCTCATGAACAATGTATGATGCCCTAGCTTGCAGCCTGTGAGCCATCAAGACATTTCTTCATGAAATGATCATAAACGGAGAGTACCACATAGTGAATATCAACACCAAAATAAATAAAAAGAGATCAAACACTTCACACAATGCCTTGAAGGTAATAGAAATGATGTCCTAGCTCTCAAAGCTCGTAGGTCATCAAGCATTCCAAATAAAAAGATGTAAACAATGTTAGTATTAAACAGTGAGCTCATGAATAATGTATCATGTCCCTATTTGATCTAATAGCATTAATATAACAAACATAGCACTGACCAATCAAATAGGGACATGAGGTGCTCAAAAAGTGAGCTCATAAAACAATATATTTAGTCTTAATAAAATCTTATAAAGCAACGTATATTGTGTGAAGTGTTTGATCTCTCTTTATTTGTTTTGTTGTTGATATTCACTATGTGGTACTCCCCATTTATGATCAAATAGACAAAGCTCGAATGCCTACCTCAAGTGCCAGTGCCCTCTTCCCACACAGTGTCGCCCTCTTTGCACACGCCAAACTTGAATTCCCTCTTTGCGCCATGAAAAAGTGCAGTGCCATCTTCATGGCAACTCTTCGAATTCACAAATTACAAATGACACTTTATTTTTCTTTTTTTTTAAATTTATAACCAAATGGGTGTCGCAATTTATGATCTCACTGTTTGAGCATTGGCCAATCAAATAGGGACATGAGGTGCTCAAATAGTGAGCTCATAAACAATGCATGATGCCCTAGTTGTAGGTAGTTATCTCTTCTATAATGATGGAGGAGTGAAAGGTAATGATCAATGAGATTACTGCTATTAGATCATACATTAATACACTTACTATTTTGAATTTGAGCTCGGGCATCATGCAATGTTATTGTTGTCATTGCATGCTTGTTGTTGTTGTGCACCATATATTGTTTTATACACATAGAACAATAGATTTGGGGACTTAGACTTATGTTCAATCCTTAGTAATAGTTTGGGGAACTAATTACTAGATGAGTGACTATAGTACCCTAGTTTTCATTATTAGATGATCTTGTTTAATTTGTGTTCATTTCCTGCAAAGATACATGTAAAGGAAAAGAAATTTTTGCATCTAAAGATTACATGTATATATATATATATATGAAAAATAACTTGTATATACTATACAAGGAAAATAACTTTTAGAAGAAAATGCAAGAGTACATGCATACATAAGAGGATGAACATAAATAATAAGGGTGTCAGACATTACCTGAAGTGATAAATTTTTGACCCGGGTATGAATCTAGTGTGCCCATATGTGATCCAGAACCTACAAAGAAAAGAGAGATGGAGGTTAGATAAAAAATATCTAAGCAATGAATGACATCCTATTACTGATCCTCATCTACAATTATGCATGTGCATAGTCAAGCCATACACTTCTGAAAGAAAAACCAAGCTCACAGTCTCAATGAAATAAACAGTGTATAAAATAATATATGGTGCACAATAGCAACAAGCATGCAATGAAAACAATAACATTGCATGATGCTTGAGCTCAAATTCCCAAGCTCAAATTTAAAACAGTAAGTGTGTTAATGTATGATCTAATAGCAGCAACCTCATTGATCATTGTCTTTCACTCCTCCATCATTATAGAAGAGATAACTACCTACAACTATATTTCATAATTCCTCCTTTGAAGTATATATATATCAAGTATAATTATGAGTTTACATCATATATTTAGTCTTAATAAAATCTTATAAAACAACATAAAACTAACCCAAAATACTGTCTTAATAAAATCTTAATAAAATAATATATTTAGTCTTAATAAAATAATACACTTATTGTTTTGAATTTGAGCGCAAGCATCATGCATTGTTTATGAGTTCACTGTTTGATTACTAGCCAATCAAATAGGGACATGAGGTGCTCAAATAGTGAGCTCATAAATAATGCATGATGCCCTAGCTTGCAGCCCGCAAGCCATCAAGACATGTCCTCATGAAATGATCATAAACGGGGACTACCACATAGTGAATATCAATAACAAAATAAATAAAGAGAGATCAAACACTTCACACAATGCCTTGAAGGTAATAGAAACAATGCCCTAGCTCTCAAAGCTCGTGGGTCATCAAGCATTCCAAATGAAAAGATGTAAACAATGTCAGTATTAAATAGTGAGCTCGTGAACAATGTATGATGCCCTAGCTTGTAGCCCGTGACCCATCAAGATATTTTCTCATGAAATGATCATAAACGGGGTGTACCACATAGTGAATATCAACACCAAAACAAATAAAGAGAGATCAAACACTTCACACAATATATGTTGTTTTATAAGATTTTATTAAGACTAAATATATTATTTTATGAGCTCACTGTTTGAGCACCTCATGTCTCTATTTGATTGGTTAGTGCTTTGTTTGTTATATTGATGCTATTAGATCAAATAGGGACATTAGTAATAAAATAGGGACATCAGTAATAAAATAATACACATACAATTTTGAATTTGAGCTCATAAAGATTAACTTTTAGAAGAATATGAATGAATACAAACATACATAAGTGGATGAACATAAATAATGAAGATACCAAACATTTCCTGAAGTAATGAAGTGTTGACCCAGGCTTCAATCTAGTATGCTCTTGTATGATCCAAAACTTGCAAGGAAGGAAAAGATGGGGTTAGATCCAAAGGATCTAAACAATGCCTAGCACCCTATTATTGATCCTCATCTACAATTATGCATGTGCATAGTCAAGCCATACACTACTAAAATAAACTATGCTACAGAACAATATGGGTGTGTGTTAATGTGATTCAAAATCTATTATGCAAGATTTTTTATTATTGAGATAAAGATATCTTAAGTCTACAAGAATAAATGTTTTGAGAAATATTTGAATTTAATTTTGACAATAACATGAGTGATTTATTTCAAGCTTCAACGAGATTTCATACCACGCAGTGTTCGTAGATTACGTTCAATGTGTTATTTACGCTTGTATTGGTGGGAAAAGAGATTGCATTCAACCATGTTGTTTACATGACACATGTAGTTTACCTCCAGCCTAAATCAATGTTGTATGCAAATTTGTGGATGTTGTGTGGTATGAAGCCTCGCTGAAGCTTGAAAATGATAAGGATTATGATGTTGAGGCATGGTGTGGTAAGCACAAGTATAGTTTCTTGTAAGCTGCTATTGGTATAGTTTTTTTTTTTCAATAGTTACAGAATCTAGCTTCACCTATACTTACACGTATGTATACATTTTAAGTTTGGCTTTAATGTCATGTAAATTTGAGTGAAATGGTAATAATATTTAAGAGCAACAAGTATGGCATTTTAAACAACTATGCATATACATTATATAACAGGAGGAGTGATATATTTTAATGGCAATGGACATAGAAATTACAGTGTAAGTAGTAGGATGATTATTCATGAGCTCACTGTTTAATATCTGGCCAGGTCATCTAAATGGTACCAGGCCAACCCAATGAGCCCAACAAAATGTGTCATGTTTATCTTTGTCAAATACACTCGTTCACCATTTTTTTCTTGTTCTTCACACAAATATTGCATCAAAAGTAATTGTAAACAATGATTCAAAGAAAAAAGAAACTACAATAGATCAGACCCTAAAAGAATGCATTCAACTACAATAGCTCATAGTCTCAATGAAATAAATAGTGTATAAAATAATATATGGTGCACAACAACAGCAAGCATGCAATGACAACAATAACATTGCATAATAAAATTCAATACTCTTAGTTTTTATTCAAATATATTCAAAACTCCTATCAGCTCATTGTCCAATAGTTAAACTAACTTATGACTTCAAAGGAGAAATTATGAAATATAGTTGTAGGTAGTTATCTTGGTGCAGGGGCACCTAGAAGACACAAAGAAACCCAAATACCTATGAAGACACACTTGGAGCCATCAAAGATTATAAAGACATCCAAAGACATCAACTAGAGGATTTTGGCACCTATAATGGCCTATGAGGTCATTTCATGCAATAAGAATGGCAAATGTGTAATCAGTCCTAAAAGGCCTAATAAGCCTTAGGACCAAATTTGGAGTCTAGGATAGAATTAGGTGTTACAAGTTTCAAATATGATAAATTAGTCTTAATAATAGGTTAATAATTCCATTTAGATGATTTGGTAAAGTTTCATCACTTGGAAATTTCAAATATTCAAAAGTTACAAAGTTATAAATTTGAATTTTCAAATTATAACGGTTATGGACATTTAGGAGGGAATTAGTTTTGTTATTGTTTTAGGCCAAATTAAGCCATCCAACCAATTTGGATCAGTTGGGGTAGTTGATAGGGGTTTATTAAATGTCTCACAAATCCATTGTATGGGCATGAGACTTTGTTGTGCGGACTGTACCCAGTTTTGGAGAATAAAGTCTGATTTTCTTGCAATTTTTGAAGGGTTTTTGGTATGAAACAAATTTGATAACATTTGGAATGGTTTCTACAATGTTTTGAACTTATTATTTCATGTATTTGAATTCATTCATGCTCTAAGAATCCCATACTAATCATTGTTATTCTACCTTGGAACTGTACAATCATTGGAAATCTGATTTAGGATAGTTTATTGAGTTTTTGTTCATTATGAATGTCATTCTATGGATGTAGACTACTGATTCTCATAGAATGGCACTCAATTAACATGTAACTTATTCATCTAACATTAGAAATGCAAGTTTGATTGACTGTTGTGGTGATCACCATAGGGAACACTAAAAAAAACTAAGTGAATTTGGAGGGTAGGGTGAAGGATAGAGAGTCTTGGCCAAACAAGGGCACTATTTTATGATGGAATGTGTATATAAATTTTGAGGACAAGGTGCTCCAACTTTATTTGTTGCAGGAAGCTTTGGGAATCGTGACATTGGAGAAGCCCTAGTTTTAAGGGTTTGGAGAGTGCAAATTGGGGCTTTTGTGTCTAGAAGTCTCTTGGAATAAAATTGGTTCCATATTCCTCTAATTAAAACCTATTCAAGACACTATGAAAATATTTAGAGCTTGGGAGTTTGACTGGTTAGTACTTCCTTTGTAAATGCATGAGTTTTAGGCCTTAAAATCTTGAGAAATAGTGTGAGAAATCATATATCTTCCAAAACAACCTACCCTATCCTTTTGGTATGTTAAGGTACTCCATAAAGGGTACTCAAATATATGATTTATTTTCCTAGTGTTTTGGGAAAAATTGAAGGAAAATCCTTGTAAGTGCTTCTGCAGAGCTATAAGACAGATTGTGAGTCCTAACTTGGTGAATTTTGAAGTTTTGGTGCTTGAACATTTGAAAAAAGTTTGGAACCTATTTAATTAATTTTTATTAATTAAATTAGGGCTATTGGATCACACCATAAGATTGGTTGGAGGATAATTTACCATTTCACTTATTGAAACCATCTTAGGTCACTAGATTGAATTGTGCATTTGATTGAATTTCTGTATTTGGACCTTGGATCCACCATATCCTTTGCCACCTCTGCATCATATCTCTTTTATAATGATGGAGGATTCAAAGGTAATGATCAATGAGGTTGTTTTTATTAGATCATACATTAATACACTTACTATTTTGATAGCAATAACATTGCATGATGTCAGAGCTCAAATTCAAAATTGAAATAAAAAATATAAACTTTTAAGAAACTTTTACATCTTTTCATCAAATGACCCAAAAATATCAAGAATCATCATATATGGTCGCTAATAGCCAACTTTCAGAAGAATATGAATGAATGCAAACATACATAAGTGGATGAACATAAATAATGAAGGTACCAGACATTGCTTGAAGTAATGAAGTGTTGACCCGAGGTTCAATCCAGTATGCTCTTGTATGATCCAAAACCTGCAAGGAAGAAAAAGATGGGGCTAGATCCAAAGGATCTAAGCAATGTCTTGCACCCTATTACTGATCCTCATCTACAATTATGCATGTGCAATGTGAATAAAAACTAAGAGTATTGAATTTTATCATGCAATGTTATTGTTGTCATTGCATGCTTGCTGCTATTGTGCACTATATATTGTTTTATACACTGTTTATTTCATTAAGACTGTGAGCTATTGTAGTTGACTGTATTCTTTTGGGGTCTGATCTATTGTAGTTGTTTCTTTTTTCTTTGAATCATTGTTTACGATGCAATATTTGTGTGAAGAACAAGAACAAAATGGTGAATGAGTGTATTTGACAAAGATAAACATGACACATTTTGTTGGGCTAATTAGGTTGGCTTGGTACCATTTACATGGCCTGGCTAGATATTAAATAGTGAGCTCATGAACAATGTATGATACCCTAGCTTGCAGCCCGCGAGCCATCAAGGCATTTCCTCATGAAATGATCATAAACAGGGAATACCACATAGTGAATATCAATACCAAAACAAATAAAGAGATATCAAACACTTCACACAATGCTTTGAAGGTAATAGAAATGATGCCCTAGCTCTCAAAGCTTGCAAGTCATCAAGCATTCTAAATGAAAAGATGTAAACAATGCCAGTATTAAACAATGTATGATGCCCTAGCTTGCAGCCCGCGAGCCATCAAGACATTTCCTCATGAAATGATCCTAAACGGGGAGTACGCACATAGTGAATATCAATAGCAAAACAAATAAAGAGAGATCAAACACTTCACACAATGCCTTGAAGGTAATAGAAATGATGCCCTAGCTCTCAAAGCTTGCAAGCCATCAAGCATTCCAAATGAAAAGATGTAAACAATGCTAGTATTAAACAGTGAGCTCCTGAACAATGTATCATGCCCTAGCTTGTAGCCTGCAAGCCATCAAGACATTTCCTCATGAAATGATCATAAACAGGGAGTACACACATAGTGAATATCAATAGAAAAAAAATAAAGAGAGATCAAACACTTCAGACAATGCCTCGAAGGTAATAGCAACAATGCCCTAGCTCTCAATGCTCGTGGGTCATCGAGCATTCCAAATGCTAAGATGTAAACAATGCCACTATTAACAATGCTAAGATGTAAACAATGCCACTGAAATTGATTTAATGAGAAGACAAAGCTCAAATGCCTACCTCAAGTGCCAGTGCCCTCTTCCCACATGGTGTTGGCCTCTTCACCCATGCCAAACTCAAATGCCCTCTTCGCGCCACACAAAATTGCAGTGTTGTCTTCATGGCAACTCTTCGAATTCACAAATTACAAATGACACTTTCTTCTTCTTCTTTTTTGTTTATAACCAAATGCATGTCACAATTACGATGATAACGTTGCTATTACAACACCGTCGCGGGCATTTGTAAAAAAAACACAAAAAACAAACACAAATCGTAGTGGCGTCGCAAATTGGCGTCAAAATTTGACACCAAATGTTGTAGTGAAATAACTTTAGAAATGTACGTACCATGGGGCTATCACTACGAATGGATATGCCTATGACTCTATCATGATGATAGGGTCTCACGACATCATCATATGCCACACTCTATCAAATAAACCATGTAAATTAAAAATGAGTACGCACAACTGACAAGTATACATGTATGCATAAACAAACTAAATTACTTAATTACATTTCCCTTGTCAATGGCTGACACCTGCACCCCCTCACATTGCCCCCTGATGGAAAGTGGTGACACCTGCATCAGTATGTAAAAGATGATCATAAAAATTAGAAAACAATATACATATACTATTATCATAATTTAAAAGGAAACCAATGAATACATTAAAACATATGTACCATGCAAGTGTCAAGACCAAATGATATGGCCAAGAGTGTGGACCCCTCCACCTATGCCATCTCCTCCTCTGTGATCAATTGAACATAAATGTAACACATAAAAAGACATAAGTGGAAAATTATTATAAGAAAATTCTACTAAAAATACGAACAATAAAATTTAAATACAATGTAAAAAGTGAATTGTTTATCCTTACTGTAACAATGGGAGTCCATGGCTCTGAAGGCCCCTGATGGGCATCTCCATGAGTTGCTTCAGTGCCTGTAGTGTGCTGTGTAGAATCGTCCACGCCGAAGGTGAAATTATATGCATCACTATCTGTCAAGGGACCTAAGCACATATTCTTGCATATAATGCAAGTGTGGGGCACACAAACATGTGAGCTCGTGGAGGATGTGGAAGTGCCAGAAGCATCAGGATGAGGAGGCAACAATGTTGTGCTCTGCGTAACCAGCAAATCACTCAAGGTGTGAATGGCTCAAATAGTCTGTGAGCTGGCCTCAACAATAATGTCGGGATGTTGCACTGTGGGAGGTGGTGAAATCTCGGGAGGGGGGAAATATTTGTAGGATTTCACCCATTGTGCCCATGGCCTATCCTGAGGAGCACCTAAACCTACACCCTGGTTTGGTCTCATACTCCAATAATTCACCTTGTGACCGAGCACAAATTCAACATACAATTTTTTAATAAAATAAAATGGGACATCCAAATTGTTGTGAGGTGATCTATCAAAAACCATACACCAACAGTCCCAAAAGTTGTCACGTATTGCACTATTTGTGCACCATTTAATTGAAAACTTGGTTTTTTTTATGGTCTACTTTTAGACTGGCTAGGATCCACAAAAATATTAGCTATGTCATGTTTTGTTATATTTAGGTTCATGACTTGATCATAATCAAGCCCATCGTCAAACTGGGTGTGCATGGAATCACACGAAAGAAGTGTAGCACTATGTTGCTATGTAAGTTTCTCCATGTTTTCAATAATTGAGTTCAATGTCATAAACATGGGGTGCAATGTGGGGATATTGGCATAGGTGGTTTGAAATCCTCTAAGTTCATTTAGATTATCTCCTATTAGATCCTCTAAATGGTGAGGGTTTGTGACAAGTACATCTTCTGGAGGTGGGGGATTGTTGGGAGGTGGTTCTGGATTGTTTGCAGGATCATTAGGAGGGTTTTTTGATTCCATGTCTGATTACAATGAAAAAAATAGATAATTACAATAAATTTTAAAAAATAATACAAAAACTCATTTAAACAGCTAATTTTTATATAAAAACTATACATTTCTATTAAAAAATAATAAAAAAAATAAAAACAACAAAAATTTGAAGATTGGACTTACCTTAGATTTTTAGAGAAATTGGATACGGGATTGCAAAGCGGATAGCTGAAACCCTCAGCCATGTTCACATTTTCACAATGAGAAAATGTTGAACGCGGCTGGGGGTACAGTGTTATATTTACTGGCAAATATCGGATATCCGATTAAGCCTTTTGCTTTGGCTTTTGGCTTGGCCAGGTGTACTGACACACATGCCTACTAAAAAGTCAACAGATGCATTTGTGCGCTTTTGGACAAGTGAAAATAAGTTTTTTTCACATCGCCACTTTTTGGCATACCATGATCCTGCACATACTCGGCTTTATGTTTTACTTCATCTTGTTTGTTCATCATTGTTTGTAAACATTTTTTTTTTTTAAATATTTTGCAAACTTAGTATCGTGTTTTAGGTTAATATCTCTTGGGTTCCCTGGTGGGGCATTACATTACTAGATTGACTATTGTCATTGATTTCCAAATTTGGAGATCAATTAGCAAGGATGCCCTTGTCAAAAAAAAATCTTGTATATGAATGTGAGAAATAATAATTATTTAGAGTGACAAGAATAGACTACTAGAGATAGAAGGAGGTATCAAGTTGATACATGGTGAAAGTTCTACAATAAATTAGATTCATTTGTTTTGAGAAACAATACTTTTGAGTCCAGCTGGGTTTGATATGTTTTTTTTCAACTGAGAACTTTGTAAATTTTGTTATCCCTCCTTTGGCTTAGTTTTCAAATAGTAAGCCTTGGGTTAGCCCACAAAAGTGGTTCCCACTTTTTCCAACAAAGGAAAACTAATGTCTAAAAAAATTTCATTTTGACCCCATTCGAATAAACACGTGTTCACATGAAGGCCCCATGGGCCTTCGTTCGAACCCCTCCCCTTTGTACAAAGCCACTTGCACAGGGGGTGTTGCCAAAAGTGGTCATGTTTTTCCAAGGGATTTTCATTTGAACCCCCCTTCACTTGAAGGGGTTTGACCCCCTTCGAATGGAGGGGTGTTCGTTCAAAGGGGTCAAAAATAGAATTTTTGGCTAAGGGAAGCCAAATTTTGCAAAATTTTGCCCTTTTGAGGTCTCAATCAATGGCCAAATAAGACAATCTTCTGAAACCAAAAAAATTCAAATTTTGATACTCTAAACAAGCTTTCCAATTACTATAATTTTAATATATATTGTGTTCATTGTGACTTTCTATTTTTATTTTAATTAAACATAGGTTGTTTGACCATTTAACAACCTCTCACTTCGATGCTTTGGGAAAAATATTAACTTTGGAAAAAAAATTATGAAAAATATGTATCCCATAGGTATTTGTGTTATCTTTCTATCAAAAAAGGAAAAAATAATTTTTTATGTATACAAATCAAGTTAAATCGAACCGAAGAAACCTATGTCTAAATTACAGTTAATGTCACTTCATAACTCAATAAACTATAAAATTTTAAACCACATTGAATAAAACCAATTACATTGTCTAGGTATTTATGTTATAAATCTAACCTTGAAAGAATTGCATCTTTATCATTTTTCAAAAAAAAAGTTATGTCAAAACAAGTGATTGCCTCTCTTTAAAAATGTTGATCTTTCATATAAAGTACTTTTTGAAGGAGAAGGAAAAATTGAGATAAACCAATTCCAACTTTTTAAAAAAAAAATATAGTTAGAAACTAGAAATAAAATGCTAAAAATTAATAGTTTACATCATTTTCAAATTCTTAATGGTTTTGTAGCAATATGCATCCAAAAATGAAATTATTTTTCAGAATATTTGTTTCAGTGTCAAAGTTGGCCAAAAAGTGGGAACCACTTTTTTGGCCTGATCCCCATGTTAATAGGATCAAGTTAAGGTTTTCTTCAATGCACATGTCATTTTTAGATATCTATGGACCATAGCACCGAACTTTAGATTTTTGTGTTCATGTAGATAATTTTTTTGTAAAGGACTATCATAAATAGGAAACAATTGATCTTCCCAAGACAAATCCCACAAATGAACTTGCATGCATCTAAATTATCCCAACCTTTCCTCCATCTCTCTTCATCTCCTTGTCTCTCATTGCATACCATACCGATGGAAGTAGGACCATAGAGTATGGGTAGACATGGTGATATCCAAATTGAAAATGCTAAGAGTGTTCTAGCTCTAAGAAGTGGGTTTGGCATGATGAACTACAACTGATTGAGAACCTAATTGATGAACTACAAGTGATTAGAGATCACCGAGTACTGAATTGATATGTAAGATAATTGAATCAGTCATTATGTTGTCATTGATGTCAACTAGTTTTGACAGTACTTATCAAGATAGTTGCAAACATCTACACATCTGTAAAGAGGAGAGAAAAGATGAAGAACTGAGATATTTACATGGAGGAAGATATTAACAAAGTAGTGTGGTCGGTAAATGGAGCACTTCAGTATACACTGAACCAGTGTAGTGTATACCGAGCAACAGTATTAACCGAGCTTGTGTTCACTGACGCATTTCTTCGTTAACCAAGTATGGATGAAAGAACTAAATGTTTAGTTTAGCTAACAAAAATTGATGAGTTATAAAGTGTATGATTTTGAGATTGGAGATAAAGTTTGTTGGGAGATCCACAGCTAAAAAAAGTCGAAGAATATCAAAAGGATGGAATTAAAATGAGTTATTGACACATCTACCAAGGAAGGTTTAAGCAGCAAAATCAACAAAGGAGATTAAGCGGCAAAATCTGATGGATGAAAAGAAAACGGTTTACTCATCTATATAAGAGACATTGATTTCATAATGAAATGGATGCCAAAAGAAAGATACTATAGAGATATCACGTGAATAGAGCTTCATGCATGCCTGATCAAACTAGTTGAAGGAGAACCGAACTGCAGAGTTAACTGAGCATCAAAGAGCTATTATCGAGTGACAGTAAGTTACTGAATATTGAAGAACTGAATTGAAATATTGATCAAAGGATTTTATAATCTTAGAATAGATCTGAACATCTACAAAATCAAGTTGTATTGTAATCAGATCACCTACTGTTTCAATTTAACCATTGTAACAGAAAAATCTCTTAACCGAGTGGACTTGAAAGTCTTGTGATGTCATTCATATAATGTACATTGTTATCCTGTCAACCCCATAGTGAATGCTAGTTGGATGATAACTATTAGTTTTAAATCCTCTAACAAGGTCACACCTTATAGTGTGTTTTGTAACCTTTAACAGGGTTGGCTCTTCACCGAGCTCACTTCAAAAGAGTGAAATTTTTTTTGGGTTACCGGTCCTAGGAGGTTTTTCCCTTAATAGGGTTTCCACATTAAATCTTTCTGTTATGTGTTTATGTGGTGATTGATTTGTTATCATACTTTACATATTGCATATTTGATTTGGTCGGTAATCACAATGAGTAATTAACTGGTAATCGGTAAATGCATAGATCATTTAGTATTTGATGTTACCAAGCTACAGAATTAGTTGAATTTGTTTGAAGTGATACATTTTGTATTTTGGGACTGTGGATAACTGATTCACCCCCCCTCTCAGTTATTCTAACATGGCATACTCAATCAATTGTAATTTTCCCCCTTATATTCCCCAACCATGAACAATAAATGCTACTCCTTCCTATGTATCATCTAGGGTTTGTTTTGCATACATATGAGGTCAAAGTAATCCTTTATTAATGGAAGAAGAAAATAGGATGGAGGAATTTCATCAATAGGGTATATGCATATGTGTATTTTAGAGGTGGAACAAACTCATTTTTCCATGGATTCAACTTGCCTATCATGTCTTGTGTTGATACCTTTATTGCTCGCAATCCTTAAAACACACCTCTTTAAGATGTCAAATTTGTATGGGAGAAATAAAAGAATGGAAATCCTAATTGTGAAAGCTTTTCTATAAATAGAGGGTTCGAAGTGGCCTGGTCCATTGGTACTTTTTTAGGCACTTTTAATGGCTTTGGACACTCTTTCATAATGCACATTTTTTATTTCTACTTGGTTCACCTAATATTCTCACAATATTTAGATCTACACAACTTAATCATTGCCAAGTTCATTGATTGTACAACTATGTATAGCCATACTATCAAGGAAATCAATTCCATTGCAATTAACTATCTTATCAACTTATGCAGTCACGTTGGGATGTCTTAGGTTCATTAGGATTATCTTATTTTCATGAATATTACTTATCGACCTATAAGATAAGAAGAGTTGCAAGGCCTACATCTTTGTGCAGTTAGTTAGTGAGAGTTGTGTTTCCTCTTCAACATCATGACATCTTAATTTGGTTTCTTATTTCTTTGGTGTTGAGTGATTTTAAAAAAATTGTAGTCTTAAAAACACAATCAAGTTATGTTTATTTTAAAAACCCAATTGTGGTTTTTAATATTATTAACATGTATGGGGTTTTTATTTATGAAATCTTGTATGAATTATGGCTCAAATTTTTAAAGCCATATAATGCATTCAGGTAATTTGAATTTTTAAATAACTCAACATTAGCTGCATTTTTGGATTCTTTAAGGTGAGTGGGCACGTTTTTGTCAACATTATGGTTCACATGTCCAATAATAAAATGTTCATTAACCCACTGTAATCAATACTATTGTTAAATTTACACCTAATGAGTTCCAACCCAAAAACATGTGAATCAAAATTCTAGAATCACAATCTAGGATTATCTTCTTGACAACACATTTGCATCCGATAAGCTTTTGACTCTTGAATGCAATTAAACCATATTTTATGTACTATTCTTTCTTAGTACAACCATCTCCTCATCCACAGTTTTCATCTAAGATTTAGTGTCATTCATTTTTCTATTGCTTCCTTCAAAATTCTAGACTCACCAATATTAGTACCCACTAAAAATACATCTAAAATTAGGTGGCCTATATCTCTTTAGTTACCTCCTTTGTTGAATGTAATATTTTCTATTATGTTGCTCAAGTGAGAGTGCAATTATTCTATTTTTCCTTAACTATGTTGCCTTTAAATTTTGGTATCATCTATGTAGTGTTTCCGCCATGATATTTTGAGAAGTCATTAAGGGTAGTTTCTTCGAAATATTCTATGAAGAGATTGGTTATTATAGTTGAAGGAGGTGATTTAATCACGTCACCATTAGATTTTTTGTAGATGACTCCTAAGAAAATGAAGGAAGTCCTTTAGACATGTACTTCCACCAAGAAAACCATCTTAACACATATCTTTAAAAAATTGATAAATAGAAACTTTGATGAAGAGAAGTACAATGTTAAATTAACTATCATCCTCAATGATTTTTTTGACCTTGATGAATTCAACAAACTGGAAGGAATCTTTGATGAAAGAACTTTATAGAGGAATACTTTTCTTCACAAGAAACGTTATAAGTTAGAAATTGATAAACCTTAACATAAGGTCATCTTTATATAATTTTGGAGTGCCATGGATTATGTGGGTGACCTCCTTATTAGTACTTGACAGTAGGCTAAGTACTATTGTATTCGTTTTTGAGTTTTTGATGTTAACTAGTGATTAAATGAACTATTCTACACCAATGAAAATAATTCTTTTTTATATTTCATTATAAGTTTTTTCATTTGTAAAATATAGATGCAAATTATTTAACTTTATAATATCGAGAAATTAATTTTTGATCATCTCATTGGATGAATGCATTTGAAGTCTTATTACAGGAGTGAACCAATTAAAATTTACCACGTTTGTTATTTATATGAAAATTATAAATTATTTACAATGAAAACATATAATTTAATGGTTAATGTGAAAATTAAAGAGTTTTATTTTTTCAAAAATTATTAAAATATATACTATTACAATATACCACATAATATAATATTGTAACTTTATTGATCATATATAAATTAAAAATATATTAATAAAATATATTAAATTATAATATAAAAACTATATTATTAATACAAACATATTAAATTAATTAAATATAAACTTATATTTATTTATATATTATTGAATGTAAAATTAATTTTATTAGATTTTGATTAAATTTTTCAAAAGTGTATATTTAGACTATATATATTTAGCATAAGGATATCTAGGTGCATTAGTGTATTTATCTAAAACTATTTTCTACATTATTTATTTATAGCTTTAACATTTTCCATGACATTATTTATTTATAGCTTTATTTATATACTTTTTATATTATAATATTTAGCTCTTCTCTTTTTTATATTAAAAGAAGCTTACAGTAATCTAGGCTCTCGTTCTTGCATGTGATATTAAACCTCAATGTACTCAAAATGGTTATGTTTCTTTACTTTTCACATTTAATTACAACTGTTTATTTAATGTGAGATTAGAGCAGCTGTACGTGGAATACTAATTTATGCTATAATGTGAAGCTTTTGTTTGTTTATATCTTTATGTTTTAGTTTTAAGTTTTTAACCAAGCATATGTAATAAGATTCAAACTTTATAATTAGAAGTGATATTTCAAATTCACCACATTGGCAAAATATATTTACCACCCGAGTGATATTTAAGTTTTTCCTACAACACAGAACTACTATATTGTAAATATTTTAAACATTCAGATGTACATAATATCAGGTATTTGGATACCACTGTATAATATTATTATACTATGTAGTTATTTTAAGCCATCTTTTGTATTAGACTTTGTAGTAATTATTAATAAAAAAAATTTCTTTCAATGTATAATTTTCATTCTGCATATGGCAAGAACCTTTCTATGACATTATTTATTTATTTTTTTTAATGATAAATTATAATTATAATGTATTGCAAAATTAAAGACAAGTACTTGACCACTAGATAACACTTGTTTAAAATGACATTGTTTTAATATCATTATTGATATCATATATTTAGACATGAGATTGGAGTTTAAAGAAGTGCAATATCCAGTATTCTTTGACTTCTTGTTTTACTCTGTTGTTCTTTTTAAATTAATTGATTATTTGTTAAACATTTCGCACACGTTTAGACATTAAGCCAAGTTTTGTGGGTGTCAAATCCTGTGATTAATGGAAGAGAAAAGAAGAGCCGAAAGAGAAACCGGTTACAGTAGTCGAAACTACTGTTGCTGCCGTCTTGAAATGTTCAAAAGACAATCACTTTGCACAGTAAATTTCTCCAATGTAGCTTGATTATCTGCCATCAAGGGAAAATGCCACTGGCAATGCCATTGTGGTAGACATACACTGAAAAACACTGCATTTTTTCCCACTCTCCAATCACAATCATATAATGTCATTGCCATCTCATATTCGTCTCAATCTCACAGCATCATGTTGAAGGAGGCGCTGCTTATTCTCATGTATGTCAAGTGCGGAAGTTTGGTAGATGCCAGAAAAGTCTTTGACTATATGAAAGAACGAGATAGCGTCACGTGGAATACGATTATTGCAGCATACAGAAGACATGGGTTTCCTCAAGAGGCAGTCACCCTGTTTCACCAAATGCAACAAATAGGTTTCCAACCCGATCAATTTACGTTTGCTAACGTAATCCCAGCCTGTGCCAAAATGGGAGCTTTGGAACAGGGTATGCACATCCATCAATGCATAAAGGATAGAGGAATTTTGTCAAATGTTATGGTTGCAACTGCTCTGGTAGACATGTATGCAAAATGTGGAAGCATTGACAAAGCCCGTGAACTGTTTGACAAAATTCCTCAAAGAAATGTGATCACATGGAATGCCATGATTTCTGGATATGCACACAATGGGTTTGTTGAACAGGCTATGAAACTTTCAAGCAAAATGCAATTGTCAGGTTTTAAAGCCAAACTCCTCAACCTTTGTCAGCGTTCTCTCTGCCTGTGCCAAAACGGAAGCTTTGGAACAAGGTATGGATATCATCAAAGCATAAAGTATACAGGAATATTGTCAGATGTTGTAGTTGCAACAGCCCTGGTAGATATGTATGCAAAATGTGGAATCATAGACAAGGCACGTGAACTGTTTGACAAAATCCCTCAAAGAAATGTGGTCTCATGGAATGCATGATTGCAGGATATGTACAAAATGGATTTGCTGGAAAGGCTTTAGAAACTTTCAACCAAATGCAATTGGCAGGTGTAAAGCCAAATTCAACAACCTTTATAAGTATCCTCCCTGCATGTGCGAATTTGGGAGCTTTGGAACGGGGTATGGAAATTCATCAAAGTGTAAAGGATAGAGGAATTCTGTCAGATGCTGTAGTTTCAACTGCCCTGGTAGACATGTAGAATGGAGTCTAGTTTCTAAAAATGTAACTTGTTGCAAAATTCGATGAATGAGCCAAAATCTATGCCCAAAATACTGCATGTTGGTTTTTTACAAAAAATAGACATACACACAAAAGAAATTAGAGTTGGAAAACTTAACATAATCAAAATTAAAAATAAATTATATGCTTAGATAGCTAATAGAGAGATCTGTAATATCATGTCATCTAATTTTTACATTCTTCAGCCATGAGTAAACTTGACGAGCAGCCACACAAAAAAAGATGTCATTTTTTTGTATGTCTGCTGGAAAAAATGTCTCAGGCCAATTTCAATCGTCTAAGCCTTTGGGTTGGATCTCCAAGGCAAATCCAAGCCTTAGGATTGGTAAATTCAAATCCTTTACAAAGCGAGCATGCCCTATAGTGCGCACGCCCTATAGGGCGTGCACCCTATTTTAATCCATGACTTTCATAGTGTGTGTGCCCTATGAAAGTCATAGATTTCAATAGGGTGTGCGCCCTATTGAAATCTATGACTTCCATAGGGCGTGAGCCCTATTAAGTCATAGATTTAAAGAGAGAGAGAGAGAGAGAGAGAGGATAATTTATACAAATTGAAATCTATGACTTCCATAGGGCATGCACCCTATTTAAGTCATAGATTTAGAGAGAGAGAAAGAGAGAGAGGGTAATTTATACAAATATAACATTTAAGTATAAGTTTGATTTATTTACTTATACTTTAAGTTATATTTGTATAAATTATAAAATATAATACTTCAAGGATGTTTGGGATAGGTTCCAACTTCATAGGAGTTAAGATGCAAATTCTAGATTTGAAAAATTCCAAACTTAGCCAAATTTTAGGATTCAGCAAGCCTTCAGTAGGGTTACCTCCCACAATCCATCATAGACTTCTAAGGTCAAATTGAAGCTGGCAAAGGATTCCCAAAGGGTTTTAACTCATTTTTATCACAAATCACTTGTTTCGACCCATCTCTATGACAGACTTAGCTTAGCTCTTACCCAAATCTCTCTCTCTCTCTCTCTCTCCTCTCTCTCTCTCTCTCTCTCTCATCACATCACCCTCTCTCTCCCCCATATCTACTCTCTCTTTCATTACCCTCTCTCTCTCTCTCTCATCACATCACCCTCTCTCTCCCCCATATCTACTCTCTCTTTCATTACCCTCTCTCTCTCTCTCTCTCACATCACCCTCTCTCTCCCCCTATCTACTCTCTCTCTCTCTGTCTCTCTCTCTCCTCGCATCACTCTCTCCCCCTTATCTACTCTCTCTCTTTCATTACTCTCTCTCTTTCCTCACATCACCCTCTCTCCACCTTGTCTACTCTCTCTTTCATTACTCTCTCTCTCTCTCTCTCTCTCTCTCTCTCTCTCTCTCTCTCTCTCTCTCTCTCTCTCACATCCACCTCTCTCTCCCCCTATCTACTCTCTCTCTCTCTGTCTCTCTCTCTCCTCGCATCACTCTCTCCCCCTTATCTACTCTCTCTCTCTTTCATTACTCTCTCTCTTTCCTCACATCACCCTCTCTCCACCTTGTCTACTCTCTCTTTCATTACTCTCTCTCTCTCTCTCTCTCTCTCTCTCTCTCTCTCTCTCTCTCTCTCTCTCTCCTCGCATCACTCTCTCCCCTTATCTACTCTCTCTCTTTCATTACTCTCTCTCTCTCTCTCTCTCTCTCTCTCTCTCTCTCTCTCTCTCTCTCCCTTCTCTCTCTCTCTCCCTCTCCCTCTCTCTCTCTCACTCACTCACTCGAGAGAGAGAGTGAGAGAGAGTGAGAGATAAGGGAGAGAGAGAGAGAGATAGAGAGAGAGATAAGGGAGAGAGAGAGAGAGAGAGAGAGAGAGAGAGATTTGGGCAAGAGCTAAGCTAAGTTTGTCATAGAGATGGGGTCGAAACCAAGTGATTGTGATAAATGAGTTAAAAACCCTTTGGGAATCCTTTTGCCAGCTTCAGTTTGACCTTAGAAATCCATGATGGATTGTGGGAGGTAACCCTGCTGAAGGCTTGCTGAATCCTGAAATTTGGCTAAGTCTGAAATTTTTCAAATCTAGAATATGCATCTTAACTCCTATGAAGTTGGAACCTATCCCAAACATCCTGGAAGTATTATATTTTATAATTTATACAAATATAACTTAAAGTATAAGAAAATTATACTTAAATCTTATATTTGTATAAATTACCCTCTCTCTCTCTCTCTCTCTCTCTCTCTCTCTCTCTCTCTCCCCCCTTATCACCCTCTCTCTATCCCTTATCTCTCTCTCTCTCCCCCCCTTATCACCCTCTCTCTATCCCTTATCTCTCTCTCTCTCTCCCCCCTTATCACCCTCTCTCTATCCCTTATCTCTCTCTCTCTCTCTCCCTTTCTAGTTTTTCATAGGGCGCACGCGCTATGTAAGATTATGGATTACAGTTTTGTGGCTTTGCATAGAGTGCACAGGGGTGGAAATTTGGGGTTTTACAAAGTGCGTGCACCCTATTTGGTGCATGCACTATTTGGCATGTGCCCTATTTGGTGAACGCGCTTTGTTTTGATTGCCCAAGCCTAAGGCTTGGGCAACCCAAGCCATAGGGCATGCGCCCACTAGTAAATTTTAGCCTATTTTTTGACGAGGATTAGTCAAATTTCCAATACAAATTGGTCGACCAAACAACCAAAAATGTTGTCAAACTTTTTTTGTCGCTTATACGACATTAAAAATAATCATCAAAATTTCAACGTCCATAGTGGTTGAATTACCGACCGAGTCATCGTTGAAATAATTGCATCAACCTGGTTCATACCTTTTATCTATGCGGCCAAATCCCATCGAATGTTCGATGACATGTGGTGAAAATAAATGTCGAATACATAACGTCCTCATCGAAACTTCAAAGAGAGTTCATTGATATTTGATCGAAATATTAACATACAATTTAAATTTTTTTTTAAATATATATATACATATTTTTTAATTTCACTATTTTCATTATTTATCTAATAATTATTCATCATATATAATTATAATAATCATAACTTATGTCAATATTAAGTATCGACCAGATATCTTATTGTTTGTATATATTTTTTCATACGTTGATTGAGATCTTAAATTATTGAGCTTCTCTTTGTTTCGATAATAGTTTAACATTCTCTACTTAACAGGGCCAACCACGTGAAGGTGGAAGCTCATCTGGCCCCTCCTAGGATCCTCTTATGACCCTTACAACACTTTAAGACCTCTAAGATGTATTCTTAGGGATTGTAAAGGGTCATAAGGGGTCCTGGGACACAACAACTGAGAAACATAAATGTATGCATCATGGTCACAATTGTTTTGGAGACACAACATAATTGAATGTTATACCTATACGAGGCAACACAACCACTAATCCTGTAGTTCTAAGTTGACACTACGGGATCCAAAAACTAAAGATAAGGAATCTATATATGGTTTTTGGATCCCACAGTGTCAACTTAGAACTGCAGGAGTAGTGGTTGTTTTGCATTTTCTGGGTATAGCATTCAATTATGTTGTGTCTCCAAACAATTGGGACCATGATGCCTACATTTATGTTTCTCATCTATTTTGATACCTACATTTATGTTTCTCTGATGAAAAATTTGAAATTCAATGTTTGGTATTCCTTCATCCCCCCTCAACTCCATCACTTATGTGTATGGCTTCTCTCCCTCGCATCGAAAATAAGATTTTTCCCACTCTTAATCGAGAATGTGTGTGCAACACAAGAAGATATGCACGAATAGCAGGTGGAGTTGAAAAAATACAACACATTTACATTTTTTTAATAGGTCAAAATTACAATGTTTGTGATGGTCTATAACTTAAAATACACAATTAAAGACCTCTATCAGTGTTGCATACAAATCTGCGGACACTGCTTGTTACGAAGCCTCACTCAAGCTTGAAAATGATAGTCAATCCATAGTCAAGGTCAAGGAACAAATGGAATAACCAAGAAAACACTATACATTAAATCATGTGATTGATAGCAGATTAGGGCTCACCTAAGCCATAAACATGAAGAATTATTCTTAAAAAAGATGTAAACCATGTATATATGCGCACTTGAGGCAAAGAGAAGTTATGTCATATCAATATTAAAATATTAGTTACAATATGAAAATAATAAACTAACTAATTCCTGATTTCATCTCTGCATATGGTTGCAACAAAGATTTGTGATTACAATACAGAGAAGGCATCGTAAAAATATAATTTCAGAATTTTCCCTAGCCTGACACATTTTGCACTCAAATCCTTCATTGCAGATAAGTCGAGATGGGCGGATAGATGCAAATGAGTTGTCATTGACCCAACTAAAGTATGTGCAGCCATTATTTCCCTGTGATACCCAGTCTACATTAGTTCTTATATTATAATGAATAGTATTTACATTAGAAACTTTAAATATATACACATTAGCAACCTTTTTTCTATTTGGGCAGCACCAAAATTGTCATCCAGGGTTGTTCGGTGTCCATGAAGTCTTCAATACACATTTCCCACCACCACATTGATAGTTTGACACATTGATAAGAGTCATCGAACCTATATCAATAATGCACCGCACCATCGTTACTACATTTATTATTTTTATATGATTATTTTTATATGAAATACACCAAGGAGTACCATCAGAAATATTAACCATTTACAATAATGAAAAGTAAACCTAAATCAAATAGCTCATTCTTTTATCAGCATGTGTAGCCTCTGTGTATATGAAAAATGAAAGAAATATGAAGCTGAAATAAAATAGTGAACAAAATAGTATTCCACATAGAGTGAATGAAATATACCATCAAAAGAAGGTGACAAAATCCTGTCATGAAGCATAGACATAGGAAATCAAAAAGGGACAAAAGACAAAAAATAAGAAAAATCATTACGACTATAGAAAAATCATTTATACTATAATAAAAAAAAGAAACACTCTTTGTCAACAATTTTCAAAATCATTAGGACTATAGAAAAATAATTAAGACTATACAAAATCAAATTTTAGAAATGGACAGTTATGATGCTTTGCCATTACAACAATTGAGCATTCATCATTTGGTATTGTGTATTCCATTTAAGTATGTCAACAATGTTCAAAATCCTATCACCAAGCACATACAAGAAATAAGAAAAATCATTTGGACTATAGAAAAATCAACTTCTAGAAATGGACGGTTCTGATATTGCTTTGCCATTACAACAATTGAGCATTCATCATTTGGTACTTCTTGGTGTATTCCATTTAAGTTTTTAAGTTGTCGTGTTTATGTGCATGTTCTTTATGTGTTTGGCTTCTCTCCCTCGCAAGGGATACGTCGATAGGTAATTGATTTGAAAGCATAATGATTTGACAGTCTTTTTTCAAGATAGGCGTAATCATGTCGCCAACCTTAATTAGCAACATTTGTGATATATGTCAAGTACTTATAATCAGTATGCCCAACAAACAAAGACTTAGTAGTAAAAGCATGTCCTTTGGTTTACTAGTTTACTTATAATCAGTATGTCCTTTGGTTTACTAGTTTAATCTAGTTTAAGAATGGTTTGTTTCATGTTTGAATGTACCATTGAATGAAGCTTGGCTTGCAATCCTAAGTGATGTTGTTGGTTTTATAGGCTTTACTCAACTTGGATTTAAGGACTTTTACGGTTCTAGACCAATTCTATCTTCCCATTCTTCAAAATCTTACTAATCTGCCAAAGACCTAATTGTCAATCTAGTAGCCCTACAACAGACTTAAAACTCTAATAAATTGATTTTTTTCCAAAACACTTGACAAGGTGAAAACAATTACAAATACCCTTTTCCAAGTACTATAACATACCAAAATCTTTCATATGGTCATTTTGGACCAACATCCCTATTCATGATTGATGCTTTGTTTTAGTGTATAAAAAAGACCAATTTAACAAAGGAAGTATATAACATACTTCTCCAAATAACTTCAACTCCTAGAAAGTGTTTCATTATGCTTTGAAATGGACAATTACAAAATGAATTAGCCCCAAAGGCTCTACAACATCAAAACTCCCAAATTTGTGTCTTCAAACCCTCACTTCTAGGGCTTTCTCAATGTCACGCCTCCACACACTTCTGCAATAACTTGATGATCGATTCATTAACCAATCAACATGTTATAACATTTCCAAACATAAAATCTACCCCTTGTTTGGAAAGATTTCTCACTGCTATACTTGATCCACCAATTTCAACATACTTTCACTATTTTCCAAACTATGGTAACTACCTTCAAACAAATCTTTGCAAATGCATGGTTATAGAAAACAATATAAGGTTAGTGAAGAAACATTCCATGGAGTCTAGGCCTCTGAATCCATGGAATGATCTATGATTATAAAGGAAACTTCAAACTATCACAAGGATAACAGGGATAGTGGACTGTTAGAACCCGATATTGAACAGCTATAAGGAATTGTTAGTAGAAAGGTTTTGAGGGGCTTATACTCTTGAAAGGATGGTGAAATTGACATGAAGCAGATTAAAAGAGACTTAGAGAATTTAGCAAATGTTCTCAATTTTGTGGCTTACACGCATCCTGAATGCATGTATATATGTAACTACTGATTCACCCCATCATTTGCAAACACATTGAAATTCCTCATGATTTTCTTGATTCTTGCTTGCCTATTTGGTAGTCTTTATAGAACCCAGTTCCTTGATTCTTGCTTGCCTATTTGTCTTCTTCGACACCTTGGAAAAAAGTATGAGATGTAGTCTTCAAAACTTAATTATAAGTAGGGAATTTTTCAAGTAAGTCATTATAAAAAATTGGGAGTGATTTGAAATTTTCATATAAGATTTTAAGAAGTGCAAAATTAGAATGCACAATTATTTTGAATCCATATCACATCTTTTGAACAAATTAACAAGGCTTATTGATTATAAAATGTTTGAGAAAATTGCTACCTTTTTAGGCCAAATCTCTTATTACTGGAGCTAGTCCATATCCTTGAGACATTGACTAATCTCACTTTTGGTAGATTGCAATCTACAGAGTGCTTCCTGGGCCTACAAAACTGGCTTTTTGCATGTAACACCAAGTTTTACCACAGAATCCCCAAGTGTTATTGGGATTCTTTGACACTCTCCTTGAGGCAGTCATCCTCCAAAATGGATACAATCACAAAAGTCTTCAATGTGCTTGTGAACCTCAAATCTCTGGTTATTACACTATTTCAAACATTTCTTTGCTTCACTGGTTAAACTCATAACATACGCCTAACTAGGGCATTTACCTTTTGTTATGCAATTAGTTTTATAGATAGATTTAATATCACGGTGAACTGTTACGCTTACACAGTGTTGTGAAAATCATTAGAATTGTCTTGTTTTTTATTTGTACTGTCGATTAGGTATTGAATGAATGAACTTAATAACTCTCTAAAGCTATTCTTACAGCCGCGGGTTTTGAAGTTCATTATGCATTCTTAACTTTGCGAAGTTCCCTAGTTTGTTTATACATACATATTTTGTCATGTGAAGGAATAACAGTCGATTGTTACAATTCAGGTTATATAGTTCCATTATCATCTTGCATTTTTTCAAAGTTTCATTTTAGTTCCATCAAATAATAGTGACTCTCTGATAAACCAAAGCATAACCAATATCCTCGGCTTTGTCATGAAGTCCCGGCCCTGACTTGTAACTTCACCATGAGATTTCCAATGTCATGGATTGAAAGACAAGTTAGGGTAATGTTTGTGTATATTCTAAACACTTAGAACCAAGTGGGTTGTTAAAATTGCTTCAAAGGTCAATGCCCTAGTTAGGCATATGTCACAACAACATTCACCAACAATATTCCAGCTAATCCTAATCCTAGGAAAACAATAAAATATGCAGCAGACGACATTTTTGGGGAACAAATTGGCTTCAAACTTTTTAAAACTAGTAATAATAAATAGATGCGTTCAAATTCTCACAAGAGTCGGGAAAACAAAATCATGTAACCTTAGTGTCGAATCCGCAGTGCCGAATCCACCCTCCAAAGTGAAGGTTACCTCAATGAGCTTCCAATACACAGTGCCGATGAGGTTTCGCACGCTACAACCTTGAAAAAATAGGCCATGGTAATAATGAAATGAAATCAAAACCCTACTTCTATTTATTATATAAGTGGTAATAATGAAATGAAATCTTTTTTTTTTTAAGTTATGCCTGTGGTCATCGAAATTTTGACCAATACTATGTAGGTCGAACTTTCGACGAACACAAGCATGGATTAAAAAAAAATGAAAGTTTTCCTTCTATAATACGACCAACCAAAACTTTTTTATTTCATGGTCAAAAATTTTGGTAGAAAAACTAGGTCAAATGTACTAGTGACCCTATAGGGCACACACCCTTTTGTGCATATGCACTATGCGTGATTTGGGACCAAAAAGAAAAGTGGCATCTTTTTGGTCCCCCATCTTTGTACATATACCGTTCAATCCTTTTATCTTCATTATGTTTCTATTCACTCATCCAAGGGGGCCCACTTTGTGAGTGAATTACTTTGTTAGAGTAGGAATCATTTTCATACTTACTTAGAAGTAAAGTAAAACTTTGTTTTTCCTGCAACCACTAGTAATAGAACTAGTAGACTGTTCTTGCAGCATAAGGGGTTAGAATAATTCCTATCCGTGATTACTTGTTTTTCTAGAGTAACTCATATACTTGTATTAGCATAGATTTCCTAAAGCTTAATGCACTTGAATTCCATAGATTAGTCATGAGGATTAAGAGAGTTTGAAGAATATACTTTGCAGATGCCATTCCAAGTTTACATCCCTAGTCGATAATTAAATGAGACTAAATGATCTAATTAGCAACCATTTAGGGTGTCATATCCTAAAATAAGTAGTCCTATGCTATGAGTTTCTGATACAATTGTTTAGCCAAGCATTTTTGGTGTCATTTCTGGGGATGGTGTTAATTCAAACTTATCCTAGTGTTCATGTTTCAAGCTTTCATAGTTTAGAACTGAGTTTTATGTAATCCTTTTATGCACAAAAGAAGAGACCATCTTGGGAGATTCCTTCCTCGCATTATCTAGATTGAACCATTTGATATCTTTAATCCTGAGCATGAGGAACCCCAAGTTGAGAGTGAAGAAGAAGAAGAACCATTTGAAAACCCATTTGTTGATGCACAAGAACAACTACCTGAACACCATCATCTTATGAGGAATCATTACATTTGAATGATCTTTTTACTAAACCTATGTATCAGGATAATCCATTAGCTCTTGTTATCTATCATCCACAACAACAACAAGTTCCACCACCAAGGATGGCTCAACCTACCTTTCCATTCCCCATCCCTGATCAACATGGTAACAATAATCTAAAAAATATACCCGCCTCTACACTTCCCAAGTTTTATGGCCTTATTACCGAAGACCCTGAAACCTTCCTTTTTGAATTTGACATCCTCTATAGGAGTTATGATTACACAATTGGCATCCATAAGCTGAAATTGTTTCCATCTACTCTTAAGGAGGCTGCTCTAAGATGGTTCATGGGGCTAGGTGCCAATGTTATACCAGATTGGGATGGAATGAAGAATATATTCCTTTCCAAATATAAAGAGTATTGTAGGGGTCGTAATATGAAGGGAGATGACATTTTCAAAATGTCACAGAAAGAGGATGAGACCTTGGAAGACTATGTATCAAGGTTTATGTTTAATTTGCAGCACAATACCCAACATCAGTTGAATGAGGAGTCACAAAAATATCTTTTTCTAAAAGGTGTAAATGATTGAAGTATTGAGGCCTTAGACCTTATGGTGGGAGGATACATCACTCAGAAGGACTAAGATGATATAAAGAATATATGTTCGAATTACTCAAGAGCTACTATGAAGAAAGGTAGAGGACTTAGGGCTATGCCTAATAAGTCCAATGGATCAGGAGTATCTAAGGTGGAGTTGTCCAATCTTCTGTCTGATTTCAAGCAGAACATCATCAATAATGTTACCACTGAGCTGGACAACATGCAAGCAAGAAGGAAGAAGGAAGAAGCAGAAGCTATGCTTGTCAAATTCTGCTCTCACTATCGAGAAATGAAGAGGAACTATAAGTGAAAAAGAGTTGCATCTATGGACACTCATTCAATGCCAACCGAGTTTAAAGCTATAGATGAGGAGAATGGAGAGGTTTTCTACGTTTATCAAAGGTGACCATGGGCTCAAATACAAGGTATGCCTCAAGAGCCCTTGAATAACTTTGGTTATAATAATAGTAGTCAATGAAAAAACCAAAACCCTCAAAATTTTGGCCCTCAAGGACATAATTATAATTATAATTGGTTTAACCAACAACCAGAATATATCCAAAACTATCAGCAACAACCTCCATTTAACCAATACCAACAACAATTTAACCAATATCAACAACCACAATAGAATAACCAGTGGCAACCACATGGTAACTGACAACAACAACCTTAATGGGGACCCAATTAGCCTAATCAACACCACGCTATCATGCCTCCACCTTAGCAATAATTTATTATGCCTCCACCTCTTGTTTCCAATAATAGCCCTCAAAATCCAACACAACTACATGCACAACCAATTCCAAATCCTAATAACAAGCAACAAGCTTATTCCCTGCAAGTGAATGATATTCACTTAAGATCAGGAACTAAATTGCCTGCACCTAAGGAGCCTATAATAACTCAAGTTGCTAATACTGACGAAATACCTATGAATCGAACCATTGTTGTTCCACCTATTCCATAATCTACACCAGTATTGAAAAATCTGCCTTATCCATAGAGATTGGTCCAATCAATACCCACAAAAGAAAATCCTATTGCAGTTGATTTGATTAACCAACTTAAAAAAATGACTATTCAAATTCCTTTATTGGAAGCCCTCAAAGAAGTTTCAATTTATAATAAGGCAATCAAGGAAGCCTGTATTAAGCAACCTGGAAGAAAGAAGAAAGACCTTGACATTGTCCATGCCATTGGGAAGCTCTCTGATATTATGTTAAATAAAGTTGTAATGCCTAAATACTCTGATCCAGGAAGCCCAGTGGTTACTATCCATATCAATGGTATATAAATACATAATGTCTTGATTGATTTAGGAGCATCCTTCAATGTAATGACTAGGGAAGTAATGTTGAGGCTTAACATCATTGGTTTAAGGGAAACACCTACAATACTCTAGCTAGCTGATAATTCAAATGTTAAGCCAGATGGTATGGTAGAAGACATCATTGTAACACTTTATTCCTTGGATTGCCCTTCAGATTTCATAATCCTATCCCCCAAAGCCAGTCTAGGAGGATATCCATTAATATTAGGAAGACCTTGGATAGCCACAATAGATGCTTTCATTGCATGTCACTCAAGAAAAATGACCATATATGATGGAATAAATACCAAGAAACTGACTCTTTATTCTCCATCCAAACCCCAAATTGAACTTGAGGAAGTTCTTTGGCCAGATCTAGGTGGCGCTACCCTTGAAGAAAATTCATTACAACAACTCATGGTTATCGGAAGAGATCCATTTATGGTCTCACAAGATGAAGATGACATATTAGTGGTGATTCTCACCAATCAGTATGGCTCTGAAGAATCTTCTTGTGTTGTCCCTAATTGTTCCCTCCAAACCATACTGCCCAAGAAGACCTCAACTAAGTTTCCTACAACATCTGATTACCTCCATACCTTGTTATCTCATGAGATAAAGTCACCATCATTTGCAAAAATTAAAATGTTGGATAAAGTAAAAAGGGCTGCAATTGCCTTAGGCAGGGAGTTGAATATAAATAAGAACCTCACTACATCTCAGATGAATAATCTTCTCCAACTTTTGTAAGAAAGTCAACAATCCTTTGCATGGGACTACACTGATATGAAGGGGTTAGACCCTAAGCTTTGTACCCATAGGATTTACATAAGCCCCGAGTCCAAGCCAATTAGACAACCCTAGAGAAGAATTAACCCTTCTCTGAGAGATATAGTGAAGATCGAGTTACAAAAACTCCTTAGTGCTGGTTTTATATATCCTATTTTTGATAGCCAATGGGTTTCTCCTTTAGTGATTGTTCCAAAGAAAGGGGGGAAATGGAGAGTTTGTGTAGACTATAGGGAGCTTAACAAAGCCACTAAAAAGGATCACTTCCCATTACCTTTCATTGACCAAGTACTTGACAATCGCGCTAGTAAAAAGTATTTCTCATTTCTAGATGGCTTTAGTGGGTATAACAAAATCTAGATATCACCAGAAGACCAAGATAAGACAATGTTCACCTGTCCTTGGAGAACATTTTCTTATTCAGTCTTGCCATTTAGATTGTACGATGCACCTTCTACTTTCCAGAGAGCAATAATCAGTATTTTCTCTGACATCTCTCCTAACTATGTTGAAATATATATGGATGACTTCACTACATATGGAACTACATTTGAGGAGGCACATGAAAACTTGGAGAAAGTTCTCAAAATATGTTAGGAATATAACCCCTCCCTTAATAATGAGAAGTGCTACATGATGATGGAAGAGGGAGTTATCTTGGGACATTACCTTTCATCCTTTGGCATTCAGTTTGATCCTGCAAAGATTAAGGTCATCAACACACTTCCAAATCCAATCAAACAGAAGAATGTTAGGAGTTTCCTTGGACATGCTGGTTACTACAAGAGATTCATCAAAGACTTCAACCAACTTGCAGCCCCATTGTACACTCTATTGAAGAAAGAGGTGGAGTTTGAATGGACAGATGACTGTGAACTACCATTCCATCAGCTAAAAGATGTTCTGACAAAGACACCTATCCTCAGAGGACCTGACTGGAAGCTGCCATTTTATATTCAAACTGATGCATCTGATTATGTCATCAGAGTGGTGTTAGGACAAAAGGAAGGTACAGTTGATCATGCTATTTATTATAGTAGTAAAAACTTACAAGGTGCTGAACTAAACTATACTATCATTGAAAAATAATTATTAGCAGTCATTTATGCCCTCAATAAATTTAAACATTATATCACTGGTTATGAAGTATTTGTATACACTGATCATTCAATTATTGAATACTTGATGAACTAGCATGTTATCACTAATAGGTTAGCAAGATGGTTACTCCTTATGCAAGAGTTTGATGTGAAAATCATTGATAAACTAGGCAAAGCTAATGTGGTGGTTGACTTCCTATCTAGATTAAAAGTTCTAGATAATCCTACAACAATTGATGACAACTTCCCTGATGATCACTTGTTCTCTATTGATACTTACAATCCATAGTATGCTGACATAGAAAACTACCTTGCTATAGGAAGGACACCACCTCCTTTCTCAACTAGAGAACATAGACTTCTAGTTGAGAAAGCTTTAATTTTTCATGGATCTCAGGATTTATTTTCTACACAGGTCCTAATCAGGTCACTAGAAGATGTGTTCGAGAGGAAGAGACTTATGACATCCTTAGGGATTATCATGATGAACCATGTGGTGGCCATTTTGTAGCAAAGCAGACAACATACAAAATCTTGACAACAAGATACTATTGGCCTACGCTACATAAGGATGCAACTAAGCATACAAGGCACTATGACAGATGCCAGCACATGAGACGCCCAACTAAGTTAGATGAAATGCCTTTATAGCCTCGAGTGGTGGTGACACCATTTGACAAATGGGGCATCAATTTCCTTGGACCCATCAAGCCATATTCTCATTGTAAGTCATATATCCTAGTGTGTAATGACTATGCAATAAAATGGGTAGAGGCTAAAGCAATGCGGCATGCTAGAGATTAAAAATTAGCATAATTTCTATATGAATATATCTTTACCAGGTTTGGAGTACCTCGTGAGATAGTAACAAATCAAGGTGCACAGTTTACTTCTAATCTTATCATTGAATTGATGCATAAATACATAGTGAGACATGGTAAATATTCACCATACCATCCACATGGCAATGGACATGCAGAGATAAAAAATTAGGAAATTGAAGCAATCCTAACCAAAAAAATTGTTGTTTATAAGAAGGATTGGGCTACCCGTCTTCCTGAAGCTATTTGAGCTTACCAAATGACATGGAAAACAACAACTGGCTTTACCCCTTTTGAACTAGTTTATGGAAAATCAACATCTATACCTATCGAGTTTCAGCACAAGACTCTCAGGATGTAGGCAAGGAGGTTATTAAGGGTTTCTCTCTAACTCTAGGGACCCATAAGCTCTCCAAAAATAATGATTGTGAAAATGACCCCTCTGCCAGAAACTTGTAGCGAATCCAGCGTAGGGGTACTTCAACCAAAGGGGGTCTCACACCTTTGTGCGAAGTACCCCACATTAGGGTCTTCGCACGAAGGGGTCTTACCCCTTCATTTGAAGACCTCTACTTGTGGCGAAGACCCCAAAATGGCATTTTCAGTGCTTGGCCGAAAATCCTTCGTCCCCAAAAGTGGGAGTCATTTAGTAGGTTCACCTACATAAAATATGCACTAATTAAGATAAAATATTATTATATATTTAAACTTAAAACTTGTACTTTATATTCCTAAAACATGATCTAATTATTATTATAAAGATATAAATGTGTAAATTTTTGCATCAAATGAATAACATAAATTTTTTAGAATAATAAATAAATAATTATATAAGAATAAAGAAAAAATAATGCCCTAAAATAATTAGACTTAAAGCTCATTTTTTATAAAAAATTTTCTGTTGTGAGATTTGATGTGCAAAATGGGTTACTCTAAAATTCGGTTGAAGAGTTTAAAGGTTGCTCAATCTATTTTCTCCTTAATTGGTGTTAGCTTCTCTAGATCACTTTTTGGCTCATTACACCTTATTGAGTCATCCTTCATCTTGTGATGGTTTCGATGTGCTAACTATTACTCCTCTACAATCTACTGCTCTTATTGTGGATGTTGATTATGGTCATGTTGATCTCTTAGATGATACTTTACACTTTTCTTCTAAAAAATGTGCCTTTGGGGACTGATACTTTGAGCTTGGTCTCTTTGGATGAGATGTTTTCTCCTTCTCCTCCTTGGAATAGTTCTTTGTTTGATTTATCTATTCCATACTCAGATATTGCATCTTCTTCTAGGATTCATGATGTGGAATAACTATGATGTAAATTTTCAATAGCTGAGTTGATTGTCAAATCTATTCTATCATGTATACTTACTATCTTGTACAGTATGAGAGTTGGTAGGTGGTTTCATTTATCTCTTATTGGGTTTTATTGATCTATCTAGTTGAAACTCATACGATTTGTAATCTAGACTTGTACATCCCATCTTTTTGATATTTTTGATATTATTATTTTTACTTTAATAAATGAAATTTAGTGACTTTGGTCACTTTTATCAAAAAAAGAAAAGTAATATCTAGCTTACGAACATCCAAAGTAAGGAGAAAGCACAAAAACTAAAAGACAAACCTACTTTGGACTCATTTTTTGACATATTTTTCTCCACTATTTTCATAGCTTTTTTGGGAAAAGGTAGAGGGTTCTATAATTATTTTAATTGGTGACATAGCTAGTGTAAATGGGTGATACATTATGATCATATATCGCCATGCTTCACGCTCTACAACTTCAACACGTGGCTCTAATAAATTCATGGACTCAGAAAGGGTTACTACAAGAAATCACTTATTATTTCATTGTAGAATTGTCTTATATGAATTAGATGCACAATTGCCAGTTTGAAATTTTGAATTTTATACTTACTATAACCAATAGAAAAATGGAGAAACTGTATTTTTAAATCATTTAAAAATAATTAATGGTAAAATTTGGGAGTTTTAAAATAAAAAATTAATTCTCTACAATGATTGGTTAAACTAATTAAAAAATAGAATTGAATAAAATTCACAATAGATGTAGCTATTGTATGAGATCTTTATGTAGGTTGATAGGTTCAAGTATACTATTTTGGAAGTAATTTGTCTCTTCCAATAATAATAGTGGTACATCTCCTCTAGTTTAAGGTGGAATTTTCATGAAATTTCTAGCAGCCACATTCAAGGGTAGATGTTCATATAATTTTATAATGTTTTTTCTTGCTATATATGTATGGAAGTGAACTCCAAGTCCACAATTAACTAGTAAAAAATAAATACATATATCTAGCAAATATTATTTAATCTAGATAACATTTTAACAGACAAAAAGATATAATCCTATTCTTTCTTTTTTCTCCTACATAATTGATAGGAAAAAACTCCCAATGTATAAAAAATATTCATGACACTTAGTTATTTGTAAGAAATGTTACATGAAGCTATAAAAAATTGGCAGATTGCCTAGGCTTTCTTCTCCTAGTGAAATGTCATTTTGTTTAATTTGAAGCATGTATGACATACTGATGGGAAGAGATATGACATGAATTCACTAATGTCTAATATTTGATGCTTTTCTCTCTAGCATTAATAGCTTCTATATTCAAATTTTAAAATGACTTCTATTTACTTTGAAGGCATAAATTTTCCTCCATAGCATCAATTTAATGGAAAAAAACATTTTATTAATACCAAGTTGTGATTTAAATGCATCCATGCATTATCATACAATAAGATGTTCTAAATTCAAAGTTTAAATTGATTACTATTTACTTCATGCATAAATTTTTTTCCTTTGTGACATCATTTTAATGGTAGTGAGCTTATTTTGTTATTAATAGTGTTAGAGTTTTAGGTGACTCTACAACACCCCCAGGATCGAATGCAAGACCAAGATAACTTCCACAAGAGATTGGCAAGACAATTGCATTAAGATGCAAGAATGATATTATTGATCATGGACATTATTAAAATGTACATAATAGGCCTCCTTATATAGGAAAGGAGATAAGAGACAATGATAAGGAGCTGATAAGCTATCACCTATGCTAGGTGTAATCACATGTCCACCAAATGTGGATCATCCTCCACTACGCAATGAAGTATGTGCATTGGATTAGGATGATAATGTGATAAGAACACAAAAGGTGGATCTCACACACAACGAGGTATGTGATGACAACTATCACACCAAAAGTGGAATTTCTCCTACACCATGTGCTTAATAGATTTGCACACTCCTAGGTGTCTCAATCACAAACTACTATGCAATGCATTAACCTAAGTAAGATTAAGTAAAGTGTAATTAGGAATATTTAATTACACCAACAAATAGAAAGTTATAATTTTATAGCATCAATGCCTTACTATATATTAAGGTGCTTTGTGATGAAAATATGAAATAAGGCACTTGAAAATGGGTAAGTACACCAAGATGGTGTGCAAAAAGAGGGTATATGTGAACATGATTTTTCTAAAATCAGGTAAACTTGAACTTTGAAGAGAGATTTGAGGGTCATTCACTCAAAATTAGGAGTTGTGCAAAGAATAAGAATTGTATTAGTCTAAATATAGTTTCTAAAATACTAAAGTTTTTAGAAAATGGATAAGATTTAGAGGATCAAACCCTCTACACACAAAAAACTATTCTTGATTTTTTTAGAAAAAAAATAACATAGTGTATTCTGTGTGCATAACAAAATATATAGTTTGGTTTAGTATTTTGCAAAACCCTTTGGTAGAATGATAGGTAAGAATGAGAGCTAGAACTTGTGTATTTTTTTAAATTTCTATGGAGTATTATTTTTTATGATTTTTTGAAATGTCTGGATCCCAAAAATTAGGTGTCTATTTGTGCGTTGAACATAACTTGCATCAAAAAAATAAAAGAATAAAAAATAGAACAATAATATGTATTTTTTTTAATTTGGTCAAGTAGATCAAAAGTTATTAAGAAAATGGTAGATACATGTCTCTAAGAACTATGAAGCCATTGGTAAAGAAAATTAAAGTTTACTATGCTAATGTTGTCCAAAAATAGAAAAAATTATATGGTTAGAAAGCCGAGAAGACATGTGAGATTAAGGTGGTAATTTTAAAAATACCCACTTGATGATGAGGAAGTTGAGTAATCATTTTGGAAGAACAAAATATGTGTAAAGGGATCTAGAAATGGATTGAAAAAGGGCTTCCAAGCTTTAGGGTCAATGTCCAACCCTTTTACCTAACCATAATGCGTATGAGTTCCTAAGTACCAAAAAACTTGATTAGGTTTTGTAAGACAAAAGTAGATTTCCTAGTTTTTCATAATGCACACAAGTTATGTAGAACTAAAAGCATAAGTTTTAGTTCTACAGAACCCATATGGGTTATGAATAAATAAAAACATATGCTTGTAAACTTAGCATGCACTTCATAGATGTATATACTTACATATATAATATGGATACACACACACACACACACACACACACATATATCTTTCTATTCCCTCTCTCTCTCATCTTCCTTTCCCCATAACCATATTTGTCTATTATAAGCCCTAATTATCCTCCTTCTTGAGATTTATCTCATCTATCTCCCCCTCCCTCTTCTCTCTCTATACCTCTTGTCTCACCATATTCTCCTTTTCCTACTCTCTCTCTCTCTCTCTCTCTCTCCTTTTAGTAACTTTTGTAGCTCTTCATAACCCATATATTTTATGTAGAACTAAAAGCATAAGTTTTAGTTTTGCAAAACCCGTATGGGTAATGAAGAAATAAAAATATATGCTTGTAAACTTAGCATACAACATATAGATGTAAATAATTACATATATAATATGTGTATATGTATGTATATATGCATATATGTGTGTGTGTGTGCGCGCACGCGTGTTTCTCCTCCCATTCCCTCCTCTCTCTCTCTCTCATGTCTCTTAGCCTCTCCTCCTACTCTCTCTCTCCCTTTCCCCTTCTCTCTCTCCCCGCCCCCCTCTCTCTCTCTCTATCTATCTATCTATCTGTTGGACTAACCACCAACGTCCCCATTTGGGATTTGTGACATGGTTTAATAGCCTCCTATGTCTTGTATAAGTCTAGTAGTTGTATCAGGCATTGATTGGTTGATCTTTTGGTGCATCAACACTGTCATTTGTAACAAGTGGTATCAAAGCTTGGTTACAGGTTCGAATCCCCTCAGGTGATGCTGAGGGGGGATTGTTGGACTAATCACCAATGTCCCCCTTTAAGATTCATGACATGGTTTAATAGTCTCATGTGTCTTCTATAAGTCTAGTGGTTGTATCGAGCATTAAAAGGTCGAGCTTTTGGTGCAATGAACCCGCTAGTTGTAACACTATCTATAACATAAAAGAAAAGGGTTAAACATTTTGATGTAAACTCACCAGGTATTTTATGCACATCAGGGAAAGAGAAAGAGGGATTCACAAATATAACCTTCAAGAGAACCCAAATTGGATTGGCACAACCCAAGTAGATGTAGGTATGCTAATGCAAAACTCAAGCCCTTTCAAAGGTGTATATCTGAATGATCTCTTTCTTATTAAGTTATACTTTCCCTTTATTTTAATTAATTGATTGATTAATGCCTAAAGCTAGTTGTTTGATTAAATACAATGCAAATAAATTAGAAGCATATATATAATAATCAAGCTTAAGAAAATCCCTAGATCTAATATCTTAAAGTAAGTAATATGAAATGACAAAAAGGAAATTGAACTCACCTTGAGGGCTAGTAAATGTGACAATTTTAGATCCAAAAATGAGCTAGCAATCTATAATGATAATTGAGATTGAGCTGGACCTAGATTCTACAAGATGAAATATGCTAACTGTGAAAATCTAGGAGCTCTAGGAACAAGTTTACTCAAGGAGGTATAGGTCACACTTGAGTACAGGTCAAGAACGACCTATACTTGCACCACTAAAAAATTTGAGATCCGAATCTTTGACATAAATTATAACCCTAGATTTGCCAAATCCGATCTTGAAAACTAGAAAAAACTATAGATCTTCTCCTACACACAAGAAAAATAGAATTATTTGGGGGGAAGGGGCTTGCCTTGGTCAAGCCCCCGTTTAGGAATTAACCTTGAATTGAGATGAAAGTATGTAAAAGAAAGAAAAATGTAAATATTCACCTCACTTGTCAAATCTTTTATCGATGAATTCAAATCCACTACCCAAAAAGATGTATGAATGCTTGTATGTATGATGATGTAGAATTCAGGATGTATTCACAAATACAATAGATCTATTGTAATACCTCTCCAACCATAACATGTTTTGATATACTTTTTGGAAGTTTTGGAACATTGTAGGGACTTTTACGCTTTGGTTATGGTATATGGAACTAAAATCTTGCATAAGTTTTAGTTCTATAGAACCCCCGTGGGTTATGAGGAACAAAAATATTATATATTTTTTAGTTCTTCATAACCCGCGCGGGTTATGAAGAACTTTTTTTAGTTCTTCATAACCCACACAAGTTATGAAGATCTTTTTTTAGTTCTTCATAACCTGCGCGGGTTATGAAGAACTTTAAATTTTTTAAATTATTGTTTTTAGGCTTAGTATGGCTCAATTTTTCCAAGCTAGAATATTTTGAATTTCAAATAACCCACACAAGTTTTGTAAAATTTTGAGTTTTTTTTTCATGTGACCACCTTTCTGACCAACAACTTGGTGCACTTACACCCCTCCCCCTCTTCACACACACACAACATTCAAACAATAAGTCATAAGTTTTTTTCGAAATCTTTTTACTACTTGTGAAAGTTTGAATCTACTACTCAAAGATAAATTTCTTTATTTTAGCCAAGGATAAAAATGTGTATAAATAAAAATTTAACCAATGATAAGAAAGATTTTTATTGAAATTTATTTTTTTTGCTTGTGAAAGTCTAAACCTATTGCTTAGTTGAAATATACTCATAGAAACAAAATTATGGTAAAACATCAACACACAACAAAACTAGACTTGAAGATGACAAAAAAATGTTAATATTAAAACAATAATAAATTATTTTGATGTTTCCATAAGGGTTGATGAGTTTTTAAAACGTAAAAAAAATTTGGAGACAATATTAGAAAAAGGTAACAACTATCTATTGTGAGGTTTTCACACCATCGCCCCAAAGAATTTGGGGACTTCCAATTTTTTTGAGCAAACCTTGACAATTTTCCTGGATCTGGGTATTTGGGTGCCTTAGCCAATTTTGGTAGATCCAGAGGTTTTGAAATGAAAATTTTACACCTTGGATGTTTCTGAGGTGCCTGGGAGGGTATTGCTTGTTTTCACCTTGCACGAAAGCTTGGTTTTCCTAAACGGTTGATTTTGTCTCTAGGCCAAATGAAATTTGATGAGAAAATTTTATTTTAATATATGGCAAGATAAAATTGCAAATTCTGGACTTAAATTAATTTTTGAAAATTGATGAAATTGAAAAACTTGAACATTTTCAAAAAATTTAATTGTCGACTTAGTTATTTTTGAAAATCTTATAAATTTTTGGTGGTGAAAATGGATTTTTTTATGAAATTTAAATTGCAAAATAAAAAATAAATTAATTGCCAAATTTGAATTAATAGCCAAATGGAGATAATAAATTGCAAAAATTTAAAAAAAATTGCCAAATGGAAATTAAATTGTAAAATGATTTTTGGGTTGCAAAATAATAAAAAATTAATTTTGGTTGTCATAATTAAATGCATTAAAATCATATTTTTGGGGCTAAGTGTTTGTAATTTAGAAATTTAATTTGGGCCCTTTGGTGTGTTAAATTCAATGTATTTTAAGGCCTAAGAGGTGTGAAATTCAAGGTAACTTATTGGGTTCACAATGGGGGAAGTTAAAAGCTATATTGGAGGCCTATATGACCTTTTTTTCAAAGTTTCAAGTTTAGGGCCTATGATAATTTCGGATTTGGCTAATTTGAACCCATAATTTTGCACTAGGCTGGCCCAATTTTAAATTAAAATTAAATCCCCTAGGGCTATGTAATTTATTTCATTTAATTCATGTTTGTCTCAGCAATTTTAATTTATTTTTTTCCCTCCTCCTACAAAGTCGGCCCTGCTTTTTTTTGGAGGCAAAATTTGGTATATAAGGGGAGCTCTCCCCCACTTCATTTCATCATCTCATTCACTTCTCTCCCTTTCTCTTGGCAGCGAAAATCTTCTTGGCTGGAGTTGCGAAATTGTTGGGAAGGCTGCCATTTTGGAGTGAAGTCTGTTGAAGGGCAGATTTGTGAAAATCTAGGCAAAAAGGTAGCAAATTCTGGGCAAAAAAGGCAGCAAATTAGAGCAGGGGCAGACTTGCGAAAATCAGATTTGAGGGGCAGACTTGCGAAAATCATAGAAGGAGCTACAAATTTGTCAAAGGCTGCTAATTTGAGGGAAGATTTGCGAAATTTTTGGTGAGTAGATTGTAGATTTTTTTTTATCTTCTTCTTCTTTGGTGGAAAAGTTTGTTGGTTGTAAAGGAAGATTTTTTGATTTTGAGTAAAGGCTGGTTGATAAAGCATAATTCTCCCTTGTTCTTATTTGGTTCTTTCCTCCATTTCTTGCTTGCATCATCCATCCATCACCTCATCATCTCATCTAGGGCTTGAAGTTAGGAGATATAAGTGTAGTTTCTGTCTAGGATTTGGAGAAAGGAGATATAAGTGGTAGTCCCACCCCTAGGAATGAAGTTGGGAGATATAAGTGTAGTCCATTTCATAAGTTTTCAAAGAGACAAAAATAAGTGGTAGTCCCATCCCTAGGCGGAGAGGTAGAGATAAGTGTAGTGTGATAAGAATTGACGAGGCAGAAATATGTTAGTCCATCCCTAGGATTGGAGGGGCAGAGATAAGTGTAATCCCACCTTACTGTAGAAAGAAGGGGTAGAAATAAGGGCTAGGATGGTGGATGCTAGTGCAAGCAAGAACCCAAAGGGAATGAATACCAAGAAAGACAAGGAAGACATGGTGCCCAAGACCACCTTCTTCTCAAAATTGAAGTGAGTCGGTGACACCAACATTGGTACAGTGGATATGATACAGTTGAGAGATAGGTTGCAAGAAGGCCACTCCTCCATGGTGAAGAAGATCTACAAGTGTGGAATTATACAAGTTGTTTCCTTCCCTCCTACCTTGCCTTGTTCAAAGTTGGTAATGGAGTGTGCATCTCGGCTAGATATTGTGACCAAGTCCATAATCTTTGATGAAGGAAAGAGAGTGTTGGCTAACATCAGCGGGCAAGTAGTAGAGGAAGTGTTCAATATACCCCAGCAGAAGGGCATGATAGTAATGTTGATGGATCAAGTGGCCAAGTTCTTTCAAGACAGTCAGGATGCTTACCTTGCTCTACTAAAGTTGAATTGGTTGCACGAAGACAAGAAATGAGTTACCAAGTCATCAAGGCTCACCAGATCAGATTTCAAATCAGAGTATGGCGATCTTATTGTGCTTCTCAACCAAGTCATGGGCTCCACTTAAGGTACATAGTTTAATCCTTGGATGTATTATTTTATTGAAAGAATTGAGATTGGAAAAAGAAAGTTTGATTGGGCTAGGATCATAAGTGGAAATTTAGAGTTGCAACTTAGGATAGTGCAAAATCGGAAGCAATTCTACATGGGGTCCTACCTCTTCTATTTGATTGCAAGACTATTAGTGATGCTTTGCTAGTTGAACCAAATCCAATTTTGGGGAGATGCACTGCACCACTATGGTTAAGGCAGATGCTTATGCCAAGGGGCAAGGTTGTGGCAATTCAAATAGTTGAAGGCATTCAAGGGTTAACCAAAGAGGAAAACATTAGCTAGGAGGCAATTGATGAACTTAATGATTATTTCAAATCAAGTAATGGGTGGATTGTGGGCTGCTCAAGGAGGTATGGCTAGGGCAGGTGCCCCAGAACCCAAGAGTATTGAAGCAGAGGGGGGTGCATGCAAACCAAATTCAAGTAGGAAGGTTAGAGAAGACCAGGAAGGTTAAGGAAGGCAAGGATAATGAAAAAGGAAAGCAAGACAAAAGGTTGAAAGAGGTCAAGTTCAATTTCAGGGTGGTGGTCAAGAGCAAGGCTCTCAAATTGCAAGAAGGTTCACATCTAGGCAAGCCATCAAGGCCAAGGCAAGATTACCCCAAGTGCATAGAGACCTCACCCTTTCAAGGTTAGGACATTAGGTACAAGAGAGTTCAAGTGGTGATGAGAAAGTTTCTAAGGACGAGCTCAAGCATCCAAGGCTTCACCTCATCACAAGGATTAAATAAATTTATAATATAAGGTTGATGAGGTGAAAATTTCATGTGCATGCATCAAATCATGCCAAGTGTCCTATGTTCTCATTGGTTGACAGATTATTGTAATTTTATCATTGGCCCACAAAGTTGGTGCCCTCATGTAATTGGTTGAAAGATGGTAACCCTAATTAGGGTTTGTAAGGTTTAATTTTGGCCCTTGATTTTGGACCTTAATCTTGGCCACTCATTGTAATTTTGAGCCTCTATATAAGGCCATTTGTTCTCATTTGTAAAAGGAGTTATGTTGGAGAATTGTTGCCAAAATACTATCAAAATTGTTCTCTATTCATTGTTGTGGTTTGCATGGTGGATATACATGATCATTTTGGTGTATTGCATGTTTCTTCTCATCTCTCAAATTAAAGTAGGATTTCATTTCATGTTGTTAGAATAGAAGTAGATGGCTATTTGTATGGTGATGTTAGTGAATGTTTGATAGGGATCTATATACTAGGCCACTAGCATCCTAGCGGCTTGTTAGGAAGCCTTGTGTGGTAATCTAGTCCAATCACTCCCAAGTTCTACTTGCATTTCATCTTTCCGCTTGTAATTCAAGTTGGGTTGGAAGATAGGTGTTAGTGTGAAAATTCTAAGAGTATCCTTTTGAATCATTGCACCAATGGAGGTAGCGCCGTAGGCAACCTTCATTTGGTTGGATCCTTGTCCATTTGCTAATTTCTTCATTCATAGGAGTAGGAGTAGAGTAGTAAGCAGTTAGTGGTAGGAGTATTTGAAAATGAAAGTGATCAATGAGAAAAGAACAAGTCAAGCAAGCAAAGTACCACCAAGTTATCCTTGAATGAACAACATAAGCTCGCCTACGTGATTAACCAGTAAATCACATTAATATAACTGAGTTAGTATCCACAGGTGTAAGGAACCTTGGAGTTTTCTCATGTTCTTTATGAGTATATACTTTTCAAGAGAGGGTTGAGTGTTTGGTATGCTTTATCAAGTATTTAATTTATATATGTTATGTAGTGGTACAAAACTGACATCAACACTATCTAATGACAATTAAATTGAATTTAATGATAGTTAACTTAATGTTATAGATGATGGGAACCATCTATAAAATGGTTCAAATTAATAATTTCTTGAAGATTGTGTGCCCTAGCTTTTTACTCATCCCAAATAATTAATTTTGATCCCAAGATCTCACATTCACCACTCTAGTTCAAATTTGTGAATAGAAATTAATTTTGATAATTTCCATTCACATATTCTAGCTTCAAACTATTAAATCTCACTATTCAATGTCAACTTCGTTAACCTTTTAGTACTAGCTAGTTTGAGCAAACTTATTGTGTTTTCTTGTTAAATTTGAGATTACTGATCTATAATGACAAGCAAGATGGGACTAAATGGTTTTTTCATCTATGTTGCCATCGATGCCAAATGGGGAGATTGTTAGCATGAATGTTAATGATTATTTTTAGTAGGGCAGATTGGATATTGATTAAAAATGATTGAGTTCTTATATGTTACATTCATGATTAAGTTTGTCATTGATGGACCAACATATACACTTTCTGGACAAAGTTAACAGAGTTACATGCACAGTTTTTTGGCAAGGTTTTATACTGATGAATTGAGTTTGTAAACATTTATTAGAATTCAAGAACATGTTCTAATGATGTGGTTACAAGTGCAAAAAATGTTATGAAGATATGTTTGATTTAGATGAAGTTTACTTAAGACTGTTCACAGTGAGAGTTTTCAGGAACTAGTGATAGTTATTCAAAATTTATTGTTTTAGCGAGATTGAAGCTAGTTCAACAAGGTTGATAATATGTTGTTGAAGACATGTTCAGGATGCTTGAATAAACATAGAAGAATGTACTTTTCATTATGTGAAGACTTGTGGATGATGTGAAGCATGTTACTTCCTTGGGAGCTGACTAAAGATTTATAATTTTATGGAAGTGTTTAGATGTAATAAAATATGTATTGTAAATTCTTATTGATGTCTTATACTATTAATTGTAAATTGATCTAAAGTCTTTTGGCCAACTCAATAATCATGAGGACTTTGTATAAAGTAAAGGAAGTTTATTTGGATGAAAGTATTATCATGCGGTCATGAGATGTTGTGTGAGCTTTGAATGCAAAATCTTTATGATCATAGCAGAAGATGATGTTGTTGGCATGTTGAGGACTTTAAAGGAACTTTATAGGCAAAGAGAGTTGTTTTCTAAGTAAAATCTCTCTTGGATCTATTATCTTGAATATTTTTTAAGTGAAGACATTCTTGAAGCAATTTGGACAATGGGTTCAATTGTCTTCATTGTGTTTCTCATCAACTCCTCATAGGGTTGGGATCTTTTAGCAAGGATCCAAAGTCTCCTCACAGGGACTCATATGTACTGGTTTCATTGTAAAAGACTTTTGACAGGGTCTATCCTTTCACACATAACTTTTATATTAGTACATCATCTTGTGGGCATCATTCCCACCTGGGTTTTCTCTTTGATCAAGGGTTTCTCTAGTTAACAAATCTAGTGTTATTGTGTATTTTTATTATCTTGGGTGGTTATTAGTGTTATTGATTACAATCTTAACACTTGAAAGATTTGAATTTAAATTAATTAAGCTCACAACTGATTCACCCCTCCCCTCTCTCACTTGTGTTGGTAGATTTTACTTTCTAACAATACATACATATACACATATTATATATGTAGGTATATACACCCGTGTAGTATACGCTAAGTTTAGAAGTATATTTTTGTATTTCTTCATAACCCATGCATGTTTTGTAGAGTTAAAACTTATGCTTTTAGTTCTACATAACCTATACGGGTTATGTTATAAATCTAGGAAAGATAGTTTTGGTCTTACAAAATACACATTGGTTATTTAGTACTTAGGAACCCGTACACATTATGGTTAGGTAAAAGGGTTAGACAATGACACTAAGGCTTGGAAGTCCTTTTTCCCTCCAGTTCTCTCTCTTTACATGTCTTTTGATCTTCCAAGATGATTTCTTCACTTCCTCATCATTAGGTTTACACATCATCAATTGGGTATTTGTAAAATTACCACCATAATCTTACACATCTTCTTAGCTTTCTAGCCATATAATTTTTTCTATTTTTGGACAACATTAGCGTAGTAAACTTTAAGTTTCTTTATCAGTGTCTTCACAGTCCTCAGAGACATATGTCTACCATTTTTTTAATAGATTTTGATCTATTTGACCAAATTGAAAACATATTACAAATTAGAATTCTATGCTTGATTCTATACACTTATTAAAAAAAGTTTGAATTTTGTATTATTTTGATGCAAGTTATGCCCAGCACATGAACAGGCACCGAATTTTTCGGATTCGGCCACTTCAAAAAATCATAAAAAAATACTCAATGTAGAATTACAAAAAAATACACAACTTCTAGATCTCACTCTTACCTATCATTCTACCAAAGAGTTTTGAAAAATACTAAATATAACTATATCTTTTGTGGAGCGCATAGAATCAGCTATGTTATGTTTTTATGAAAAAGTCAAGAATAGTTTTTTGTGCACAACGGGTTTGACCCTTTTAATCTTATTTTTTTAAAAATAGCTTAGAAACTATATTGAGGAAAAAAGTGGCCACTTATACCCTCATTTTTGTTCACCATCTTGGTACACTTTCCCACATAATCTAAAATAGTAAATATATTTAAAATATTATATATATATATATATATATATATATATATATATATATATATATATATATAATAAAATATAATACATCTAAAAAAATCATCAATCTCTTACAAAATTTCTAATATGTCAGATCCATTTCATTTAGCTTTTGTACAACTAGATCATTTATACAATTGATAAAACAAATACTTATATTCAAACACACTTAATGTAACAATATGTCCAATTCCATATGGCTTTTACATATATGTTGTTTCGTGCAACTCTACTTAACAAATTTATGGTGTTTTGTATTTGTGTCTACAAGATCCAAAAGAAGGGCCCTACACTTGATATTGTAAAGTACATACTACAAATTCTAGTATATGGATCTTCCTATCGTTGCTTTCTCTTACCCTTTCTTTCTATGACTTATTACTGCTTAAATTTTATATCTCCATATGGTAAATTGTTATACTTGTTCAACTTATAAAAAAAAAGATTTTGCAATATTTGAATTTATTAATTATTGTTTTGGCCATTGCTACTCTTGATAGCTTGGTATCAACAACACATCTATGTGTCTTCTTTGCAGTGAGCGGAATTCAATTGAAGGTAAACTCTGGAAAGAGGAAGATCTACATATATTTTAAGGACTTGCCCTATACATTTTGATTTTGCTTTTGCTTGACAAGTTCCAAGCACACCCCAGATGCTTATATTCAATTAGGAAAATGTAAAATGTATGCCCAAATCCATATTATTTGTAATTATGTGTAAATTATTTTGTTATAATTATACTTCAATATCAGTATTTTGGACATACAAGTTGGGCACACCATTAAACATTGAACATATCACATATTAAATGTCCTTGATTTCTATGACCTCATATAGGTCAAAATTGCAATGCATATGTATCATAGCTTATTGAACTTGACCAACTTTTACAAGAAAAAAAAAGTTACCATTCCTACTACACCTTATAATTTTTCTATTTTCCACTATTCTTCCACAACTCTCCTTTATTCTTCCACAACTCTCCTTTGATGTCCTTGTGACATAGTGTTTCTTTCAATGTACCCATTGCACACCAATATATAATAACTAGTTTAAATTCTAACAATCATTCAATCTTTTATCCTACATTAATTTATTTTTGTCTGATTTAATTATGAGGTATATTTTACTAGGAGAGGTTTTTCTAGGAGAGGTCAGTGGAGCGGATGGGCTAATGGACCGGGCACTGCCCTATCGGCACTGGCTATCTGGCCAAAAATTTGCACCGGCCAGATAGGCAGTGCCCATGCCAAGGTTCATGTGCCATACACATACATGCTCTGTCGTCCATCAGGGTGCGTCAAATCAAAGCGGTACTGCCGTGCAGTGAAGAGCCATCCTGCAGTGAAGAGGCGTCCGCCGGCAATCAATCAAATCAACAAAGAAGATCGGTCACTATGCCCATTTTGCTGGTTACCAGCTGGAAACATAAATACGTCGCCAACCTCCTTACCTGCTTGCGTTTAATGCCCATCCCGCCAAATTTCTCATTGTTATTTATTCTTGGCGAATACATAAACTCGTCAATCTTGATCAAAAATGAATTTCAGGAACAAATTTTAGGTATGAACACCAGCGTTTTCCTTTGCCTTTTACAGTTCACTGATTAATGGCTATTAAGGATATGTATTCTCTCTTTGTTTATAAATATGTTTGGTGGGAACGAAGGCTGGGCTTCATATTTGCAAGGGCCTGGCTTCATGGTTTCAAGGGATGGGCTTGAATGTTTGAGATAAAATGCTTTTTAGATATTTTCTTAAGTTAGTCTGAGTTAAGGTTATTACTTTATTGACATGAAAGGAATCTAGCCTTAACAATCCTTTCTTATGCGTTCTCCATTGCCACTGCATTATAAATCCCTGAATTTGCAAGAAGAACGCCCAACAACTAATCTTTAGCTAAGATTTGTGTGGCACTTTGATCTGGGGTAATGGACTTTGCTTACAGGGTGTGTAGAATCGTATTTTGGTTATGCTTTGATGCGTGGTCTATTTTACTATACCTCTGAAAATAGTGTAGCATTCTTGTCAATCTGTTGCGAATAATATATGAGCGTCAGCTTAATGCATATATTGCAAAATCACCACTAGCTTGAAGTTTTGAAAATTTCACTAAACATATATTGTCATCTGTGTTTGTAACTAGTTTATATTTAACAAAATCAAAGCTAAAATGACCTAATACAAACCTGCGTTGGATATCTGGGGAGTTGGATTTAAAAACAATGTTGGCTTTAAATATAAGATGAAGAAATCATTTGAAATGGGCAACTGCAGCAACCAACAATATAAATAAATTATATTACTCAAAATAAATTATATCCACATTACTCAAAATAAATTACTGTGGGAGTGACCAGCAATATACAATTCTTATGGGGACTCTATTTGAGGAATTAATTTTCTAATATGATTTAAAGTTATTTTTGTAATGTGAAATAATATGGGTATGGAAACTTAATATTGCATTCTTAAATATTAAGTATGTTTGTATTAAATGTTTAAAATTTTGTGTAAAAGAAAATGTTAAAATAAATTATATCACGTACAGTTATATTTTTAAATATGTGTAGGTATTTGAAAGCTTGTTCCAAGTCACATGTGGTCAAGCAAAGCCATTTTTTTATATTGGACAGCAAGAATTGGGTAAGTAGGTTTCTTCCTCAATTGTTAAATTGCATTAAATTGAATATATATAGTAATATTATTAACAACATTAATGATATTAGCTTTAAAAACTTCAAAATTATTCTTATATCTACAAGCTAGGTTGACACCTTAATAAACATTTATTTCCTAGGTTTACACCACAACAATAGTATCTAGTTACATAACGTCTTATTAACAACATTAACAGCATTAATGATATTAGCTTTAAAAACTTCAAAATTATTCTTATATCTACAAGCTAGGTTGACACCTTAATAAACATTTATTTCCTAGGTTTACACCACAACAATAGTATCTAGTCACATAACGTCTTATTAACAACATTAATGATATTAGCTTTAAAAACTTCAAAATTATTCTTATATCTACAAGCTAGATTGACACCTTAATAAACATTTATTTCCTAGGTTTACACCACAACAATAGTATCTAGTCACATAACGTCTTCAAAGACATCCATGTCCTAGGTTATAGAATAACATATGCCATCATAATATCTTCATAAACATCCATTATAAATAAAGTCTTAAGTTTCACTCAACTCACGGTAGGTTTGATATTGTAGCCCGTTGATCACTATCCATTTTGTTGTCATCCTTTGGTCTTGCCATTTTTTCATAAGTATTTATCTCCTATGTTTAAGATACCATTATAGTATATGCCATTCTATTTTATAGATCATATTAGCTTCAAAAACTTCCAAATTCTATGAAGAATCTAACATTTAGTTAATTTTTTGAAGTATGTTTGACAAAGGTATTAACTTCACCTAGTAGGCCCGTACCTAGAATGAAAATTATTCTTATATGATATGCTTGACGATGGTGTTTATATGATTTTGATATTAGTGAAATATTTTGTTGAGGATATTATAATATAGACAAAATTCTAGCATGGAAAAGATTGATTAGACTACCCAAAGGTATGGGCATGTATGTGATAGGGGCATATCGATTTATAAGTAGGAACAAAATTCTAGTTTGATTGACTTATTTGTCTTATTTTGGTGACTAGCCAATCTTTGTCCATAATGCAATCCCATTAGACACAAATACAACCTGGTTATCTAACTCTCGTTATGTTTATAATTATGAAGTTATTATTGAAATAATGATCGTGATGCAATTAATATAAAAAGATTAAAATAAAACATTTAACCAACTTAGCCTATTTTACACTTTTGTCTAGAGTTGACTTTGCATATTTTTTTATTTTTTTGTTATGTTAATGTATAAAATCATTGCATTCAATTAAATTCTCACATCACGACACACTTATGTATACACAAATACACACGTATGTGTGTATATGCATATACACACATATACACACGTGTGTATATACACACACACATATATACACACACATGTATATATATACATCCTTATAGCAATATAATATACATCCTTATAGTCACGGATCCCACGAAATATTAAATTTGGTTTTATTAATATTGGAATTGGAATTCGAAATTCTAATTCCACCTATTTGAGTGGAAGATGAAATGCCCATTTTGGGGGCAAAATTGGAAATTTGAAATTCCAATTCCAATTTTTTGGATGGACACAAACATGGAATTGACATTATCCGAAAATCTAATTCCGAAATATGGGCTCTAAGTCCATCACCCAAACGAACCCTTATATAAATAAAAAATCAAAATCTAATATATCTTTTAGATTACAACCTTACCCAAAGACTTTTTAAACAACATATTTACATAATAATAAATTATAATCAAATTTAATTTTTACAGAATTAAAATATTAAATAAATAGTAAAAATTATTTAATAATTCGTTTGATCACATTAAAAAAAACTTAAAAGTTGATGAACGACTGCTGTGATGACGTTTCATTTGATTGATAGATGTGATGGCACATGAACATTATTTGATTGATTGCCGGCAGACGCATCTTCACTGGGCAATGGCTAAAAGTGCGAAAATTTGCACCTCGTTCCCCGTGTCCTTGCCGTTGCCGTTACCTTCCCCCGTCAGCCCTATCTAATGCCACAGCTCCGTTCTCGAGTAATTGTGGAGTAAAATATATATTTATATTCATGGATTAATTCTCCAAAGTAGTCTAACGTTACGTTAATTTTCGGTGTCGGAGATTTCTTTTTCTCTTTCGTCTTCCCTGACATCGCATTGACTGTTCTCTCCGCACTCACGTTTATTTAAGAATTATTTATGTATATTTTAATAAATATTTATATAAATTAAAAAATTAATTATTTTATGTCTGCTTTTTATTTCATAAAAGTTTTCATTTGAATATAAGTTAGATTGAATGTATATGAATGGAGTGATTTTACTAGTCAATTAATTAATTTCAGGATTTGAACAAGTCAAACTTAATCTAATTATGTTCAGTTGTAGATTTAAATAATTTCAAATTAGGATCCTGGCATAAAATTTTTTGATCAATTAAAACATTAAAAAATATAACTTTGATTTGTTTATCATCTAAATTTTAATTTAAGAAAATATTTTTTAAAATTTATTTTATTGAATCCTACTTTCTTACCCTTCAAATTTTAAAATAGCAAAATAAATTTTAAATATGAAGAAATATTATTAATTTTGCTTCCCCTCTACCTTGCTATCAGCGTTATTCTCATGCTTGTCTAACAGCGTCAAACACAATAACATCTTTTGAAAATCTAAAATCATCAATTGCATCATACTTGAAAATTGCAAGACTTTTAACGGAAATGGATAAGCTTAGACCACTTTTCTTTTAGTGTTGCATAAAAATATAAAATATATGAGATTCTTAAAAGTGTAAAAACGTTGAGGACAAGTCATGTTATAGTATATTATATATAATTTAATGTGTACTATCTAAAAGAATATATTATACATTAATTGTATGTAATATTGTATTTATATTTCAATAATTCCTATTATAGAATACAATATATATTGCACTTTTAGCCCTCTTCACTGCAGGAGGGCTCTTCACTGCACAGCAGTACTGCTTTGATTTGACGCACCCTGATGGACGACAGGGCATGTATGTGTATGGCACATGAACCTTGGCATGGACACTGCCTCTCTGGCCGGTGCAAATTTTCGGCCAGATAGTCAGTGCCGATGGACTGAGTCTATGGCGACCAGTGAAATGAATTTAATGATTTCCAAGGTTAGTAAATGTCGGCATCGGCTCATAATTTTCTTTCCCCTTTGTGACGGTGGATAGTGGATAATAGCGAATTAAATACTTGTGATAAAGTTTAAATTCTTCTACTGTCCGTCAAAATAACAATATGAGTATGCAGGGAACCTTAGACCGTATTATTTAATTGTCTGATTTAATTATGAAGTATATTTTTCTAGGAGAGGTCGGCGGAGCGATAATTAATTTAAAATCAGAATACAGCTGTTTTTCCTAAAATAAAGCGGCAACGTGAGGTGCCAACTCAAAGATCTTTCGTACGGAACGGTGCGCATTGTATCCAAACTCCATGGAATGCACCTACCCTGTCAGATTATTTAAGATCCTTCGCTGAAAAGTCGGGGATTTAAATAGTGTGAATTGGCGTTGATTCTGGGTTTAGAGTTATGGAATCAATAAAATATCAGGTTATTTCTCAAAAGGACATTTATTTAGCCTTTTGTTTGGTTTGAAGTGCAGATTGATTCACATGTTGTGTAAGGGAAAGAGTTCGTGAGGAAAAGTGCAGAGATCAGCGCTGAAAGCTTAGCTCTCGCCAACAACTGTTATTGCTAAACCTTCAAATTGGATCTCCATTGTTTTGTCAGTCATAATCAGGTACACTACCATCTCTCTCCCCTCAGTAAAAGATATAGAAAAATGCTTCTAACTTCAATAATTAGTTTTTGTCTTCACTTTATGTGATTCAAAGGATCTGGGATCTATTTTTAACTCCCTTTTCCTCCATTTATGAGTTCGCCATGAACTTATTGATCTTGTATCAGATTCTCGGAATTTTATGCGAGTATAAATTTAGTTGATCAAATGGTAAAATCTACTTCTCTTTTACGTAGAGTAGGTAAGTAACTAGCAATCGCACCTTGGTGTGCAATGGGTACACCGTATTTTTTTGGTGGAATGAAAAATGCTTTCATTTTGTAGGTAGCTAGTAACAGAATATTATTCTCTTAAATATTATTCACCTTCACAAGCCTATGTTTGAATCTCATCCTCAAGTCAATAGTAACGACTGCTATCAGTAACCTTCTTCCATGATGGATTTCAAGGTCATTAGTTTGGATGTCAATTTATGGATTTGACAGTACACTTGATATGATACCTTAGTTGATTATGATCATCATCGATGATGTTGTTATCGATTTGATTATACATATTTGTGTTTAGATTTCTTTACATGAGGACAAATGGTAGGCCATTTACCAAATAATGATGTTAATGCAACAAAGGTTGAATGTTGAAGTGACTGTTTTATTAGCTTCAACAAGAAAGTTTGCCAAGAAAATCTTGTTAGAAAATGATGATTCAACAAGAAACTCTACAAGATTCACTTGGTATAAACAACACAAAGATGAGATGATTCAAAATAGCAACAAATAAAGATTGACATTCCTACATTATTATATTTCTTTGAAACATACATTTTAAGTGCATTGATTGAATTGCAAAACTTTAACTTGGAGATGAATAAACTTAGACCACATTTTTTACTTCTAATATTGTGTAAATATTTATTTTCAATATTGTGTAAAACTTTACAATATTTTAAATTCTTTAAATTGTAAAAAAAAAACTATAAATTTATATTATAGCAAATATTATATAATACTAAATACAATTATATTATATATAATTTAATGTATATTATCCCATAATCTATTATATATTATATTCCATTTAAACTTTAATAAATTAATTATAAAATATAATACATAAAAATAAATTCAACCACAATATTTACATTATTAACAAGATTGAAATTGATAAAATCAAACCTGATCCACATTCAATTGAATATACACACAGTAATGTAACAATTAGAATTTGAACCTTAAAAATCCACTTACGTGGATTATGTGTGAATCAACAATCACAAAAAAATGTGAATGAGAATCGTATATGTTTGTAGGAGATTACGTTACTCAAGCATAAGCTCACACAAATATATAGAAAAATTTCATCAAACCTTAATTTATTATAGACACGAAAACAAGAACTTGGAAGCATTTGGTGGTTCGGTTCTACCCATGGCTAGCTTTGTTTCCCACTGCTGGCACTTCCGCTACGTACGGTTCTCCAACTTCGACTGAATTGATTCGATCGGAAAACTCCAAACCATTACTAGAATTTCTTTCTTTCCACTTGCTGCGCTGATTTCTTGCTTCTCATAATTGGATAACTTGATTAGTTCAGTGAGAAGCTCTCCCTCTCTATATCACCGACTTACATGCCTCTGCAATCAAGGCTTGATGATTGCCGAAGATAGGACTTGATCCCAATCTTCCAAAGAGGGAGATGAGAGCAGAGGCTCTAAGTGAGGAAAACATTTGCTAAGGATTTCTTGTCTAGCTTCCAGCCTTCTGCAATGATGGTAACAGCCAAGGCCTCTGTTTTTTGCGTCCATCCTCTATACTTTTTTGCATTCTCTAGTATTGGAATCTGCAATGTTTCTGCATTCTTGCCAAGTGTGACCTGGAGCTTTTCGTGTTGCTTGCCATAACATCTGGAGTCGTGCATCTTCGGCATTGATAGTTGTAATGTACTCTGCCACCATCTGTAACACCAATGAGAGCCTGCCAAAATAATTTCTGTATAAAAGATCCTTAAAATATATGCAACACTTGCTTTACAAACATTGGAAATGGAATGTATGTAAATAAACTTAAGAGTTTTATTGGTCCAATAGTAGAGAATTAATCACTATTTAAAAGTTAAGCCCATAAAATTAATCATTGTTTGCTAACGTGATTCGCATGAGCTACGTGTGATTTACCATTTGCCATGTGCTTGCACACGTATTACCACATATGAAACGTGTAGCTTCTTAGCAGCATGTAAAAATAGAGTAAATATGAATGATGTCTAAGAAGGATTGTGCTCAGCGCTAGCTTTCATGTGAAGAGAAGTCGCCTACTCTACAGGCAAGTAGTGGGGCATTGGGAGGGGGTTGTCATTCACTGTATGTAATGCATTCTAATATAGTTGCCTTCACTCCTTTTGAGCCGAAACCTGTTTGATCATGAAGCTCTCCATTCTTATAATCCAACTCACTCTTTGCAAAATAGTTTGGGTTTGTTTGTTGCAACTTTGTTTTCTCTCTATTGCTTGTTAAGATGTTTCCCCCTATCTTGCTCCCTATGATTGTACCTCTACCTTCGTTGCTGGTTTTGCTTCCATTCAGTCAAAATCTGAATCACTTGCATAACGGCACTGGTCCAGCAAGAAGGGCAACCTTCTTGGGATGTTGCCTCTGCAACTATATCCACCCACCCCAGCTCAAATTGGATCTGCTACTGGATGATTTTGCCTAGAAGATTGTGCCAGAGTTTCTGAAAGATCTGTGGTACTCATCAATTACTCCCAACCATGAAGTTCTAAAGCACATCAAATTTCTTATAAATGATGTATTTGGGGAGATATCTGAGAGGAATAAACGTATCAATCTGGTTGGTTTACTGACCAGGTGATATATAACTCTTTAGGAAAACTCAAGATTCCATTGGAAGATATGTTACATGTACTCTCTCATCTGAAGAAAGGAATGAAAGATGGAAACAATGCTTATTAGCTGCTACAAAGGAATTGCACCCTGCTTTGATCTCTCCAGAGAATGAGTAAAAGGTAAGAAAAGGAAAGCCTTATGCACTCGTTTGAATAAGTTTTTGCATTTTTTTTCAAATTAACTGATTTTTTTGTAATGTACTTCTTCAGGTTCTTAGACAGTTAATGGCTGGAATAGTGGTTGTTGTGTTAAGACCTCAGGAAGCTTAGTGTCCTTTTGTTTGATTTTTCGCTCAAGAACTTTTAGGGAAGAAGACCTAGTAGTTGAACACGTTCCAATAGTTGTGATAGTAGTTCTTAACTTAATACCCATAGTTGTTGATTTAATATCCAATATTTTTGACAACATTGTACCAATGGTTGTGACTTTAAAGTTGTTTTTGCTAATCATGACTACCCATAATTGAATGAAATGTACCCTTTGTTCTAAAAAGCAGCCAATAGTGTGATGCCACATGAGCTGCACAACTATTGGGGTACCTAATTCACTATGATTGGTCTCACTTTTTTTTTGAGCTGTTTTGGATACCTTGGCAAAAAGCATGTTGAAGTGGCATCATATTTGATGATGTGGCTCTGAAACCTTAGTTATAAGCAGGAGACTCACCAAGTAAGCTACTGTAAAAAAATGGGAGTGATTTCAAATTTCCACGTAGGTTTTTGAGAAGCCCGAAGTTAGGGTGCACAACTACTGGGTCCTCTCCCCTATCTTGTGTTGTTATGCGGCCAATTATGCATTTTGCAAGCGGAGGGTTAGCTTCGAATAATCCCATAATCCTAGATTGTCGACCTTGAAAGGAGCACAGTGTCCTTTTTTGGATCGAACACGCCATCTCCATATCCAAGAATCCAAAAATTGTGCTTGTACAGACGTAGCAGATGGACCTTTGAATTGTCAGGCATTCAGAGTAGAGTAGTCACATTCTGAACAATCACATCCAGATTCCACAACAGAGTTCAATGTGAAGAAATACACGTCATTCCATTCAACGGCGTTGGGATTTGGGGTATGAATGGGAATGTTATAGTCACGAGGATTGTACAAAGTTGTCGATGGTAGATATCAGCTTGTCATTTCAACTAACCATCTACTACTGTCGAATGGCAAACTTCTGACAACTCTGTCCACGCAACGTATAAAGTGGCAAAAAAAAAAAAAAACGGTTCAGATGACTTCAATGGTAGTCATTCTGCCTACACCAATTCACACCGTTGGATGCAATTTTTTGCTCAAGCCCTTTCATAGGGAAACGCCTACGACGTAACAGATGGTTTGTGTCCCCACCGTCCACCCAGCTTACGTTCTAAACGGAATATCCCTTAACTAGCTTTAGTTACCCCAATATCCATTCCCTTGCCGACGCCCCGAATTAGGATACGAGTTGTGGCTCCTCAGCATAGATGATAGATGATTTAATCCGCCTTTCCCTCTCAAACATCACCGAAGTAGCATGTTAGAATGAATAGTTTAGTGCTAGATCACTCGATTTTATGCTGATGTATGAGCATCAACCCAATATGATTTAATATGGTATTAGAAGAAAGTGTCTATTTAACTATCGAAAATTTAAATCTTATCAAGTAGAGTTTAACCCCAAAAAAAATTAAAAAAAACCTTGGTTCTTTCTTACTAAGATTTAGGTTTATGATGACTGGATAGACATCTTCATATTAGAATTAGGTTAGAGTAGCACCCTCCAGTACTTATGGTGTGTTTTAAGTGGATATTAGAAATAAGTCAGATCAGACCAAAGATGGATGGGTCATAAAGTCAATAGTTTTGTATTAGACCAAAGTTTGTAGATTCAAGTTCACTAAACATTTGAAATATTGTTTAAAAGATGATTCTTCTTTATAAATAATTAGATCAAGTATTACTAATTTTTTAATTTTCGTTAATTTTTTCATTTAAAAACAATCAATTTAATATACAAGAATATAGTATTTCTTACTCAATGAACACCTTCTCTATTTTTCTAGTTTTTTTTTTAAAAATCTAAATTTTTCTTTAGAATTTCTCATTTTAATGTTTGTGCTCTTAAAGAAATTTCATTTCTATTATGTGCTTTTATGTAAATTAAATGAGCTTTATTAAAATAGAACATGTAACTATTTTGTTAATATCATTTAGTTAAATAGTTAAATATTAGTGTGAATGAGACATATAATCGTTATTTGAATATTTAACCATTTAATTAAATGATGTTTAAATAGAGTAAAAAATATATAATTATAGAAGATCCACACAAATATATTATAAAAATGTCAATAATCAAAGGACAAAACTTTACACAGAGACCACTCCATACTTTAAGTGCAATAAGCATGTAGCCCATAAAAAGAAAATACAAAGAACATTAATAAATGGGAGAAGTTTGAGAAAGAGAAAACTCCACCAAGAAGAATCAATGTCAATATGAAGAAACAAGTCCAAAGTGAGAGATTCAAGTACCAAAATCACATTTGAGTATTCACACATTAATAAATTGACTCTAATTAAAATGAGAGGTAAATTAAATATAAGTGAGAATACTAGACTTAAGGTCAACTAGTATCCCAAAAGATCAATGTTGAGTACTAAGAGTGGGCATTTGCATGGATAAAAGTGCAATGCATGTACATTTATCAATTACATTTTCTCCCACATTGGTGTGTATAAATCTATGTGAGCAAGCATATCAAAAAGTAAAACCTAATGAAATAAGAGTCCATTGAATTATTCATTATGATCACATATAAATTAAGCATGTTCTCCCTTTGGCCTTGATATGTGTGAGTCATCTATTAAGCTTGCCATATCATGAAAATATAAACAACAATGTATAATCTATTACATATAAAATAAAAATGAAGTTAACAACATTATGCCTCAAACTTGTAATAATGCAAAGTCAAAAATCAAAGTACAATTTTAAATATAAGACATAATGGAATTATCTAAGTTTTGGTTTGTAGGCAGAGTTATAATGGAGCTATTGTCCTATTGATTTATAGTTGGGGTTTTAAAAATACATGTTTTTTCAGATATAGGGGTGAGTCTGACATCTCGTTTTGTGTGGACCTTAATAGATGAAGTTTGTATTTCTCCTTTGGTGTAAGACTAACTTTTTCAAAATCTGACACATAAGATAAATTACCAAAATTAACAAAAAGTCACAAGTTAAGTTAGGAAGTTAAAAAATGCATTAAAATATTTAATGTTTCATTACTCATCATGAAAAGTAACAAAATGATTGATTACAAAATTTGACCAACTTGTCAAATTGAAAATATGATACATCTAATATGAGGTGTCAACCATATTGTCAATAACACCATTAGTACAAAAAAAAAGTAGTTCAAGTACATATAGATCATAGAGTAAAAGTAGACCATAAGGTCAAATCATGAAGAATGTAATGAACCCACGCATTGTGGCGCCTGTAATGTACCCATGCACTATGCTTACACAAGTTCGTGTAGAAGGTGTCGAAGCAACAAAAGGCCGTATGATGCTGGAAATGGGCTGTATGGAGCAACGCGCAAGGTCGTGCAGTACAACAGGTGGATAGGCCATGTGGTACAATGGGTGGATGGGATGTGCGGTACAACAAGCTGATGGGCCGTGCGATACAATGGGTGGATGGGGCCATGCGGTACAACGGGTGGTGCTGGAATGGGTCAGATGGAATGAGAGACGAAACTATGAGTTAAAGACACAAACAATATTGACTATAGATAATCCTCTAATTGATATTTTGCCACAATATGGTGCTCTGATTTGCTAGATCCGAGCGAAGTATTACATGCAACGGAATAGGATGAGGATTGAATCCCACCAAAACTGCACGAGCCAAGTAGGGAAGATCTTTCACTTTCAAAATGGCGAATTATAGAGAATCCCAACTGGAATTCGCAGTACAAAGAAATAATCCAAAAGTATGCATATCAACGACAACCTACAAGCCGTGCTTAAATACCCTTCTGATAATTATCTGAGGGTGTACAAAAAGAGCCGACGACAAAACTAGCCTATGAAAACAAAATAAGAATGGGACCGAGATATTCTAAATTAATTGGCCCATTAACAAAGGTTTAATTAATAATTTATTTTATGACAGGAACATTACAGTCCGCCTGTCCCAAATTTTGCTTGTCCTCAAGAAAATGCAGTGCCGGATGCTGGAGAATGTGCTCACCTTCCCAAGTAGCATCATTCAATGGCAAGTGTTTCCATCATACCAAATATTCTTTCACTGTGCGGTTCCGCAGAGTCTTCTCATGAACCTCAATGATCTCAGCTGGTTCCAATATGAGCTTCCCTTCATTGAATGGCGGAAGGTTTGTAGCTATTGTGATGTTCTGCCCCATAGCTTTCTTAAGGTAGGATACATGGAAGACATTATGAATGCGGCTTCCCTCTGGAAGTTCCAGCTCACAGACAACCTCACCGATGCGGCGAATGACATGATAAGGGCCATAAAACCGTGGTTTCAATTTTTCCTTCCCTATCGTCTTCAACGATGATTGCCTATAAGGTTGAAGCCTAAGATCTAGACCAAATCTCCTGCCTCGAAACTTCTCTTGGTTCGGTGTCTATCTGCATACATCTTTTGTTGATTCTATGATCTTTGTAAGTTTTCCTTCAAGTATCTCAGGATGTCATGTCCTTCCTGCAACCAATCCTTTTCCCGGGGTGCACGGTTGTCGCCCAAAATGATGTCAATGAACGAAAGGGGTTCATATCCGTATAGTGCTTTGAATGGTGCCATCCCAATGGACATGTGATAAGTGGTATTGTAGCAATATTCCCCTAGGTGTATCCATTTGACCCACGCCCATTGTTGTGCCGAAACATAGTTCCGAAGGTAACCTTCTTGCCACTTGTTTACAATCTCAGTCTATCTGTCTGTCTGAGGGTGGTAACTGGTACTTGACAACAATTCTGTTCCTGCCAACCAAAATAGTTCTGTCCAGAAGATGTCGATAAATCGACCATCCCGATCACTAATAATGTTTCAGGGTAACTTGTGTAGGCGGAAGATTTCTCTAAAAAATAGATCGGCTACCTATGCGGCCTGAAAGTCTGATGGAATGGCGAAGAAATGTGCGTACTTCGTTAGTCTATCAACTACCACAAAGATACAATCCTTTCTGCTCACCTTGGGAAGTCTAGTAATGAAATCCATCGAGATACTTTCCCACTTCTATTTTGGAATAGGCAGAGGTTGTAGTAACCCCGCAGGTAGAGTGTGTTCGGATTTGTTTTGTTGACAGACCGCACACTTTCTTACATACTGCAATACATCTCCTTTAAGACCTTTCCATGAAAAACTTTCCTTGAGACATCTGTAAGTCTTGAGGAAACCTGGGTGTCCCGCTAAGGGTGAATCGTGTACTTCCTTCAATATTTCCTGTTTTAGTTTGGATTATGGTACTAAATATATCTGATTCCTGTAGTAAATGATGTCATCTACCACTTTGTATCGGTCATCCTGGGTCTTTCCATCCATTAACTCAGGCAAATGTGTTTTTGGAATATTCCACCAATAAATGTGCTTTCCAGTCAATTGAAATCTGGGTTAGTAAGCAAATGGCGGTTTTCTGGATAACGCATCTGCAACCACATTGTTATTTCCCTTCACATATTCAATGTCAAAATCAAAAGCCTGAACCTTACTTACCCATTTGTGTTGTCTTTCATTCAAGTCCCGCTACTCCAAAAAATATCTCAGACTATTGTGATCCATACGGACAACAAACTTGGCACCCACCAGATACTGTCAAAACTTGGTCAGTGCATGTATGATGGCCAACATTTCTTTATCATAAATGGAATACAAACATTCAGTCTGTGTAAGCTTCCGAATCTCATAGGCTATGGGGTGTCTATCCTGCATCAGTACCGCGCCAATGCCTTCTCCGGATGCATCACACTCAAGAACGAAAGGCTGTGTGAAGTCGGGTAACGCAAGTACTGGACAATTTTCAAGTTATCAAAAGTGAGTTGCGCCTTTTCATTCCACCATTGGAAGGATCCTTTTCTTGTCAGATCTGTTAACGGAGCACTGAGCTGAGAGAATCCTTTTACAAATCTTCGATAATAACTGGACAGTCCAAAAAACCCTCGCAACTCAGAGAGTGATTTTGGGGGAGGCCAATCAAGGATAGCCTGGATCTTCTCCTGATGAACCTGAACTCCATATTCACTGACAACGTGCCCCAGGTACAATATTTCTGTCATACAAAACTCACACTTGGATTGCTTGGCAAACAAGGATTGGTCTTCCATGATCCTTAAGACTTCATATAGATGTTTTCGGTGTTCTTCCCATGTCTTGCTATAAATAAGAATATCATAAAAAAATATCAATAGGTACATACACAATTGTTTGTTGAAGATGCGATTCATACATGACTGGAATGTAGCGGGCGCATTCGTTAATCCAAATGGCATGACCAGGAACTCATAATGCTTGTAGTGACAACGAAAAGCCATTTTCTCCACATCTTCTTTCCTCATGTGGATCTGATGGTATTCGGAACAAAGATCTATTTTTGAAAAGTCGACTGCACCATGTAGTTCATCAAATAACTCATTGATCCTAGGAATAGGATATCTATTCTTTATTGTTTTTTTGTTCAATGCACGGTAGTCCACACACATGCGCATCGTCCCATCCTTCTTTTTGACCAATACTACGGATGATGCAAAAGGGCTCGAATTGGGATGGATCCATCCTTTCTCTAGCAATTCCTGGATTGTCTTTTCGATCTCATCTTTGAGTCTCTTGGGACAGCGGTAGGGTGTGGTTATGACTGGCTTGGCGCCTGCTTCTAACTCGATAGTATGCTCAAACCCACAATGGGGAGGTATGCCTGGAGGAATGTCCATAAAAAATCCATCACGAGCACTCAAGATATTCTGAAGATCGTCATCTTGGAGAGGTGTTCGTTGTCCTTTTATGGGTTCCGCCGAGACAAAACAGTGTGCCGCCTAGGCAATGCCATCACACTGGAAAATTGCCTCCATCCGATGTGCTGAAATTTCCTTCGGTCCCTCATTGGCCATTCTGCAAAGAACCACCTTTTTCCCATCGACAACAAAAGTGAAGTCCATTCGTTTGAAGCTCTGAGTGTATTCATCAAGTGTCTCCATCCACTGTATGCCCAAAATAACCTCCATATCATCGAGGTCCACTATGAAGAAATCCTCTGTCACCGTGTGATTAGCCATTGTGATACTTAGCTGAGGAACAAGGCGTGTGCAGGGCAGAAGAGTCCCTTCGACAACCTTGACCTGAAATCCTGCATGTGTCTCCATAGGTAGTCCTCTTCGCTTTACCAAAGATGAGTTTATGAAATTCATAGTAGCTCCGCTATCTAGCATCACCATAACCCTCTGTCCTTGAAGGGTTCCCCATACATGAAATACCGTGCATCTTGGGTTACCGACTAGGGCGATAGTTCCTCCGCGTTGTAGCAAAGCTGCTATTCTTTCTGTATGGTTCAAACTAACCATTTTGGTGTCCTCATGGGGTCGGCTGTCTTCGGAGGGAATATCTTCCTGTTTGTCCTCATCATCGGACACAACCTCAATGTAGTGGATTTTTCCTTTCCTGAGGCATCTATGCTTGGGTTCCCATGGTCCCTTGTAGTTGAAACATAGTTTCTTCCTTCGGAGCTCCTGTCTGGTAGCTTCGTCCAACGACGACTTTCTTGGTGGTGGTTTAGTGATGCAGGAGCATCCTGGGTGTAAGAGCAATCTTGCATCACCCAAAAATATTTTGTTTTTGTATTCAATAAGGGCTATTTTGTGCAGAGCTGCTATTTATGGAAAGTTACTATTTTTGGTAATTTTCGTATGTGCTCAGAATGATCTGATTTCTTTCTTGGAGGTTCATTTTGGTCATATAAGTTTGCCAGTAAAGTTTCATTGTTAGATCAAGTGTATATTGGAAGATATTGAAGATTTTCGGTATTGGCAGTAGGGTACAGAAACTTTGAACTCAGTTTTGAAGGCTTTAGAGGCTTCGGATGAGGTCAAAAATTTGGGTGACGGGCGCTTGCGCAAGTCAAGCTTGTAGAGCGCTTCGTGACGTTTCCGAAATGGGGTTATAATAGCCGATCGGGTCAATTGGTGATGACTTATGGTCTTCGGAAGTTGGGCCACCTGAAATGGCGGAAAATAATTTTCTTCAAAATTTCTGTTCGGGTTTCAAAGGTTATCTTGAGCCGACTATGATGTAATAAAATGTAAAATAAAATAATTCTAAGTTTGGTCGGCCTTATTGGCTAAAATTCTGGAACCTTCCCAGGCGGTGGAAAATTGCCTATATAAGGAAGGTTGTATTATTGTCTTAGGCAGTTCAGAATAGTTCTGGGTAGTAGATCTAGGTAATAGTTCGAGGCTTTTTCCTACAGAATATTGTAAGGGAATGCCCATGTGGCTTTGCATATTGTAATTCTAAAAGTTTGTAATTCCACATTTGTGGAGATAATAAGAAGCCAATTTTCTGTTCTTACATATTGTTGTTGTTTCTCTATTTCTGTTATGTGTTTGTGGTATTAAGGAGAGCACCCTTCATCATTTAGTCTCTTTGTCCTTCGGAGACACAAGTGGTTTGGAATGTGAATACCCTTGGGAGGTCGACGTCGATGATGTTGCCATACTCTGTGCCTTTTTAATGGCTTTCGACAGGGTGGCAGGATTGAATCCTTTTACCCAACCTTTCAGTGGTTCATTTAGTCTGTCCATGAAGAGCACTATCTGTCTTCTTTCAGAATTGTCCATGACCAAAATAGAGTTTCTGAAATTCCGCAATGTACTGGTCATTCGATCCAGTTTACCTCAGTTGTGCCAAGTCTTTGAAATTGAGTTCCGAATCTTTACCATCAAATCAATCTATCAATCTCTCAGTGAATTCTACATAGGTATTTATTTGATCATGCCCTAGTGTGATGGTATCATGATGCCACCATTCATGCGCTACTCCCTCCAAGTGTAATGCCGCAAATTTAATTGCTTCTTCTTCTGGCATAGGACTAAGCTGGAAGTAAGTGTCGGCCTTCATTACCCACGCTTGTGCAGATATGGATCCAAATCCGTCAAATGGTGACAAATTTACCTTACTCAGTTTTCTCCTGAGATCATCGTTAAAATATCCTTAGTTTCCGCCTCCGGAATATCTCATTCTCAGATCTGCATAATCTTTGTAGGATATATCTCCCTCAAGATTTGCATTCTTCCAGTCCTCTCGCAACTATTCTTGAACTTCCTCAAAGGTTGTCTCTTTCCCACCGTGAGGTGTATCCATCCGTGGGGGAAAAACTAGCATGGAGGGTTGAGAGCGTGCAGGATGAGGGTTTGCCTGTCCCGACACCGAGTCTACACTATGACCATTTTGTTCACCAGATATCTTATTGTCTGCCAATTTCTAGAGATTTTCTTCCATGAGTCGCTGAGTCTCATTGATTTGCCCCTGATTCTTCACAAGATCTCTTAGTAGCGCCTAGAGCTCGGCAGTAGAGGGTTCTTTATTCGCCATTCTTTCAATTGAATGGAATCTTCTTCTTTTCCAACAATAAACTCTCATTCATTGTCCACAGACTGGCAGGATTGAAGCTCTGATACCACTGTAATGAACCCATGCACTGTGGCGCTTGAAATGTACACACGCACTGTGCTAACACAAGTTTGTGTAGAAGCTATCAAAGCAATAGAAGGTCGTACGATGCTGGAAATGGGCCATATGGAGCAACGGGCAAGGCCGTGTGGTACAACAGGTGGATAGGCCGTGCGGTACAATGGGGGATGGGCCGTGTGGTACAACGGGTGGTGCTAGAATGGGCCAGATGGAATGAGAGATGAAACTATGAGTTAAAGACAAACAATATTGACTATAGATAATTTGCCAATTGATATTTTGCCACAATATGGTGCTCCGATTTGCTAGATCCGAGCGAAGTATTACATGCAATGGAATAGGGTGAGGATTGAATCCCACTGAAACTGCACGAGCCAAGTAGGGAAGATCTTTCACTTCTGAAATGGTGAATTACAAAGAATCCCAACTGGAATTCGCAGTACAAAGAAATAATCCAAAAGTATGCATATCAACGACAACCTACAAGCCACGCTTAAATACCCTTCGGATAATTATCTGAGGGTGTACAAAAAGAGCCGACGACAAAACTAGCCTACAGAAACAAAATAAGAATGGGACCGAGATATGCTAAATCAATCGGCCCATTAACAAAGGTTTAATTAATAATTTATTTTATGACAAGAACATTACAAAGAAGAAATTTTACTATGTGTAATTCTCATCTGCTTTAGCCTTAAGACTACTTTCCATCTTTTGTGTTGGAGACGGAAATGTGGTCCAAACACTTTTCTACCCAACCATAGAGTTGTTAGCTCTCTTGGTGATTAACTTGTTATGTTGAGCACATTGGGCTGGCGCAAGAAACCTAGCAACTTGGAACTGGTAGGTCGGATGGATCTAGTGTAGTAATGTAACTAACTACAACTCACATAGGACATTGTAGTACTAAACATCGATGTGGTAGGGAAATGAAATAATAACTGAACATATATAGTAAAGTATGCATGAAACCTTTGACTTAAACATTTAAAAACTAATTCTATTGGTAGGTAGGTGTACATAGAAGAAATCAATCCTTCCCTTCCCTAATGTGTCCACATTTGACACCCTTCCATAAAGTTTCAAACTCATAAAAATAAACTTGAAAAAAATATGCCACCACTATGATTTTGATGAACCACATGAAATAATTATATACAAAGTATTCCTTCATTTTAACATATCCTATTTTCATAAATGAGTTATACACATTCATTTGTAAAATAACTTGTATGTATGTACACACACACACACACACAATGCAACATAAAAGATGTTGTGCAAGAATTACGAAGGAAGAGTATCCCCAATAGGCTTGAGAGGCGACTCAAGAAACTAATTAGAAATACATGTCTATCCTTCACTAAAGATTTAACGAAATGAATGAAATGGAAATGATCAAGTGATTAAGTAGATCTAATAGAAAAGTCACTAAAAAGCTGATCAAAATAGACTGATACAAACTAATATTGAGTTGAAACTAACTGAAACAAAGATTAGAGGATAGAACGCACGTGCTCAAGAAATTTCAGCCAAAAATGGTAGGGACAAGGTGAAAGTTGGCTTGTACCTAAGGACAAGTCATTTTTTGTGATGTGTTCTTGACACTTACTGACAAAACTTTCATAGATACTATAATTACTCCTGTACTTCCAAGAAAAGTTTTGACAGCTCCATAATTGTGATGTCCCCATTTTGAGATAGGGTTTATTAATAAATAATCATTAAATAATACAATTTTAATAAGCAACTAGATAAAGAAATAAATATTATAATATAATCATAATATAAATAAATATTATTAAAGTATAAATAACTGAATAAATTATATAATGTAGTCTTTTAATAAAATATAATTATATATTATAAAATAAATAATACAATTAATATGTTCAATCCTCATTTCTAAAATAGGAATTGGTAGTTAATAAATTAATAAGAAAATAAAAATAATAGTATAAAATAATCTATTATTATAATAATATTAATATAATGGTAATTGATAAGTAGGAGATATTTTCCACAGCAAGTCGAATTGTGATATTGCTATCAGGATTCAACTGTGTAGTTTTTTTGAATCAAACTCATTGACCCATGTTTCATGAGTAGTGGTTCACACGAACCCATCTCTCATGAGAATGAATGAAACACTTAGCACTCATTGGATCTAGGTGATGCTCATAGAGGTGAAGCACCCAGACTTCCCGGGAGGTCACCCATCCCAGTACTACTCTAGCTTGAGCGCACTTAACTACGGAGTTTCCTCCATGGTTAAACTCACTCTGCTTGCAACCCCATTTGCAAATCCTTCACCAAGTGTTGTGCCTTATGAACCACTCATTAGAAATCCCCTTAAGCTCATCAATTGATAAGTAGGAGATATTTTCCACATAAAGTCAAACTGTGATATTGCTATAAGGATTCCATTGTGTAGTTTTTTTGAGTCAAACTCATTGACCCATGTTTCATGAGTAGTGGCTCACATGAACCCATCTCTCATGAGAATGAATCGAACACTTAGCACTCATTAGATCTAGGTGATGCTCATAGAGGTGAAGCACCCGGACTTCTCGGGAGGTCACCCATCCCAATACTACTGCAGCTTGAGCGCGCTTAACTATGGAGTTTCCTCCATGGTTCAACTCACTTTGCTCACAACACTTGGTGAAGGTTTTGCAAATGGGGTTGCAAGTAGAGTGAGTTTAATCATGGAGGAAACTTCGTAGTTAAGCGCACTCAAGCTAGAGTAGTACTGGGATGGGTGACCTCTCAAGAAGTCCGGGTGCTTCACCTCTGTGAGCATCACCTAGATCCACTGAGTGCTAAGTGTTCCATTCATTCTCATGAGAGATGGGTTAGTGTGAACCACTACTCATGAAACATGGGTCAATGAGTTTGACTAAAAAAACTACACAGTTGAATCCTGATAGCAATATCACAATAATGATAATTGACAATAATATACTATTTATATATTACTTATTAAAATAATAATATATAATATAATTATCTAATATTATTGATATCATATTAAATATATTACTTATTAAGATGATTATAAACTAATTATAAATTAGCAACATTTCCTAACTTGACGTCCGCCCCAATGAGAAGACGTTGCCTCTAGTACACGACAATATCACACTTAAAGGGAAGAAAAAGATTTATGTCAGACATTCCACAATCGCACAAGAGGGATTAGACAAGCAGAAAATACCAAACGAATAGGAAAAACGTTTCTATACTATTCAATCAATATCGGATTCATTATAGAGATCATTCAAATTTAGGTGGAGACCATCCTTTACGATTTGAAGACCGATAAATATAATAGAGCGTCTGATTACTGAGCGTAGAATACAAAAACTATGAGCCAGAGCATTAACAGGAGATTAGTATCATTGATTATTTTACAAAGAGAACAAAGCATTATATTACTAAGGGCCAGCTAGAATAGAGCCACGAGACTGGGGTAGATAATCGAATGTGTTTTTCCATTTCTTCTCCTTATCCATATTAGATACAAGAACTCCTATCTCTTATATTTTCCAGTTCAGTGCACACAATAGATATATCAGAACAGATCAGATTAGAACACAATTTCAAATCAGTACTATATATTGGGACTCCCTATAATTCCAGACCAATACGTATAGTTATCTTACATGAAGTGTGTTACAAGATCTGTCTTAAAAAATATCGAACATTTTCCTTAGTTAATTCTTCTATGGTCTAAACTCATTGAACTAAGGGTGTTAATTTCATTTACAATTATCACATTCAATACAAACCTTTTTATATAGGAATGATTTCCGTGCAAGCTATCGATTGAGACAAGTCCCTAACGATTTGGAACCATAGAATTAAAGAATAAGAACAAACTTTGTGTGCTCCCCTAATGGAGACATTACAATTACAAACCGTAACAATGATTAATAATAATAAATAATATTTAAAATGGATATGGCTCATATATACGAATGGTTTCCACCTCTTTGAATTAGAGGTATAAAAGCTAGATCAAAATCATGCATTCGGGGATGTGAGATTTCCTTATATAAAGATATTAAGTATCGAATCAAATCTGAGAGTATGTCACCTTATCAACATCGAACATGTTCTACTTATTAGTTACTTCCAGATTTGGGGTTTCTCTATCAAGAAATAAACCTCTTAAGACTAAAGGGAGTAATGCATCTAAAGTATCAATAAGAAGTAGCAAAAAACACTGCATACTTCCTAAGTACTTCCAAAGATAATTAGAGACAGTAATTGTGATATCATTACTATAATCATTGCCATATTTGAGACGACAGAAGTGATTACATAGCAGTAAATAAATTAAGCTTTATATTACAGATTGGAACATAGTATCCATCATAGGGATAATCATTGCATAGCTCTCACAATTCATTTTATCATATCAATAAGAGTCACACATTTAAGTATTAAATAGTAAATTTATTCATTGAATCAATCTAATATTGATTGAATGATACAAGAATAATCAAGTCAGAGTGGATCCAAATAATTATGTAGCAGTTCATAAGTCATCATTCTCACATAAGTGGTATCAAATTGATAGTCCTAAGAGTTATTTTTTTGTCATTAGTTATGACGAAGTTATAATGATTGCCAAAGTCATTTGGTAAAGAAGGGAAGACAAGTCACTAAAGAAGAGAAATCTATTTGGTAAAAGAAATAAGGGAAAAGGTAATTTTGGTAAAGGAAAGCAAGTTTAGACACCGAGCAAGGAAGAATTGAGCACTGAGAACTAAGGTGTACCGAGATACAACATCAACCGAACCGAGAAGATAAGACAATTACCGAGCTTGATGAAAATGTGTTACCGAGGATAGTAGGCCGACACAAGGAGAATCTTTAAGTACATTGAACCTAGACATTGAACATAAAACAATTTACAAATCTCAAGTAGATTGTATGACAGAATATTGTAGATTGAAACATGATGATTACACATGATTACAAGGTGAGATCTATGAATGAGAATAAAGTATGAAATATGCATTGGAGGAGTAACCAATACTAGCACTGCTTGAAGAGATTACTCTAGAACATCTAGCACCACTTCTAGAATTGTATGTAAATGGATCAGAGAAGAAAATATCAATGTGGTATGTATGTGTGAGAAGGGGATTGCATGTATCGGCAAAGATTACAAAGATGGTGATAAACAAAGAAGCCACCGAATAATAGAGCAGTGAAGAACGAAAAGTTATTGTGATTCCAAAGTGAATCTATTGAGTACTGAATTGCTATTGTGGGTAGTACACAATATAAGGTAATGAGTTAATGAGTGTAAAGAGTTTGATATGCATATGATTGATGCAAGTTTAACAGAAAGGTTTGTGTTACTGATTAAAGAGTAATCAAAATTTTAAAGTCTCTTAACCAAGTAGATCCTAATAGATCTTATATTGTAAATCCTTTAACTAGGTACAGTTCTTAGATTAGAATTTTAAAATCCTTTTACAAGGTAAACTTAATATTCCTAAGACTCTTAACCGATTCAATACTCTTAACATGGTAAGCTATCATAAATAGCTAACATTGTAGCTCCAGCCAAGAAAACTTCTTACTGCAGTAGTGAAGTCTTGTAGGTGTCATCCCCACCGCAGTTTTCATCCTCTAACAAGGATTTCTGTGATAGGAAAATAATTGTGTTATGAATTAAATGTTATCTTTTATATGTTTCATGTAATGCATGCAAAAGCTATGGATTCATTAAATGGTTAAGAAAGAAAGTTTAATTAGATTAAAGACCTATTTTATAGTACTGATTACCCCTCCCCTCTCACTACTCACCTTTGCATATTTATTCCAACAATCGGTATCAGACCTCGGTCTCTTATTAAGAAGTTTAATCACTTGAGAGAAAAATTTTTGAATGATGGAAATATACAAGTATGAAAGGGTGATTGAGAACATGGACATGAAACTCAACATGGCTAATAAGAAGTTTGAAGAATTGAGCAAGAAACTGATGAAATCACTCAACAAGAGAAAGCAATTAGCACAAAAATTGAAAGAGACTCTAGATTAGGTTGAAGAACTTGAAGACTAATCACAGGGAAGCATGCCTGATGAATTTGATGCTATAATATCAGAACTATCTGAAAAGAACAAAAACCTAGCTGATCAGGTGAAAGCATTGAAAAAGAGAAAAAGAAGCACAATTGGTAAGGATGTGTGAAATCCCAGAACAAAAAGGAAAAGCCAAAGATGACACAAGAATAGTTGAAGAAGAGAGAAGGAAAATGAATACAATACTAGATGAGAAAGATATAGAAATATTAAGGTTGACGCAAGTTCACTACAACATGACAGACCAACTAGTTAGTGCAAATCAAGAAATTACAAGGAGAGTTGAAGAGATTTATAACCTGAGATATGAGAATGAACATTTGAAGAATGATCTGAAATCTGAGAAAGATGCTAATGAAGTCTCAAAAATACATGAAGAAGCATTGAAGATTCTGGATGAACAACTAAGAAATCAGAGACAACCGAGAGACACTACTAGACTTGGATACAATGCAAACAACAAAATTGAGAAGGGTGATTCCTCCAGCCAAGCAATGAATCGAGATAATGCTACTATCCCACCAAAGAAAAAGAAGCCTACATGATACCACTATGGGAAACCAGGACACACAAAAAATGTCTGTAGGAGAAAAAGAGCTAATCCACTGAATACTCCTAAGTTTAAAGGTCATTCTTACAATTGCAATAAGTATGGTCATAAGGCATTTGAATGTAGATCAAGGGATGCTAACAATCTAAAGAAGCCAAGATTTAAGGGTTACCATAACAACTGCAAGATGTATGGTCATAAATATGGAGAATGTAGGTCACAAAGAACAAATGAGAAATGTCTCCCTAATAGACAGAATGCTGCAAACAACTGACAAGGACCAACTATACCATGAGACTATAAGACAAGAATCACTTGTACTACATGTGGAAGATTTGGTAACATTGCTACAAATTGTTTTAGGATACATGACATGAAGAACATGAAAACATGGAGAAAATTAGGAATGACATATTTTATTCTCACAAGGTCAATCATCTAGCAAAAGATTGTAGGTACCGAAACAAAGTCTCAGTCAAGGAACGATCGAGTGAAAATACTCAAGTTAATATTGATAAAATAAGAGATCATATGACTAAGACTTGGAGAAGGAAGTCTCAAGATTATGGAATGAAACTTGGAACAAGTGATGCCACCACATCCAATGGATTAGGTGCACGTATCTTCACTTAATCGGTCAAAGGTATGTGTAGGAGATGGTAACCTAATTCTATCTTAAATCGGCTCCTAAAATTAGTGCAAAGATCCATATCAACATACTAAGATGCATTTGGATATAACTTGGAAAGTTTATATTTCATAAGTTTAGTCGGTAAAGTGTATGAGCTATTTTATTCCATTCGGTGAAAGAATGTGTGATGCAGGAGCATCCAAGAAGACACCAAGAAACATCAATGAGCCAAGAAAGGAAGGATAAAAGTCATCCTTAAAAGTGAATTGGGATGTTAGGAATAGTCCCAAGAGATAGCTAAGAGGGTGGGGGGGAGGGGGGGTTGAATCCGTTATCTACAAGATTCAATTCTTTATCCAATTAAGTATACTTAAACATAAAGCATAAACACAATGAAAGAACACATGAACACAACACCAATATTTTGGTTACAGGGAAACTCAAATAGGTAAAAACCCTGGTGGGACTTGATACCCACTAATATTATGTACTAGTGTATAATGATCCTTGTTAGAAGATCCTTTACCCTGTTAGGAGTAGCTTTACAATATATGAAGTACAGTAGACCTAGTTAAGGGTCAGACCCTGTTAGGAGTCTTTTACAATTGTCACTATTAGGGGAGAGGATGCACTGTCCGAGAGCTTACTGCTCAAAGGGGCGAAGGCTACAACCTTTTAAATAACAGATACACACTATATCTGGATCTTGGTGAATTGCGCTTTGACCTTCTATTTGGATCAGTTCCAATGTATAGTACAAATATTCTACTTGGTCACATAGACCTTCCTCTGATGGCTCAACACTTCGCACACTCTGCTCTGCTCTATTTAATCAACCATGAACCACACCCTAGCAATCACAAATGATTGCCTATAAATATCTTTCCTCTAAATGATATAATCAAGTTGGCTTGTTAGAACCACCTTGAAATCATAAAAGAGAAACCATAACAAACTCTAACAAACATTTTGTCGGCTCTACTATGCATGCAACATATTCTGGACCTGTCTTAATAAGATAAATGTAGACGCACGCTACATACTGTCAGCTCTACCAAAACAACTAGATCTTTCTCCACAACTGAATTAACTCATGCGCTCTTAACCAAACATCAATAACTCTCTTCTAAGCTTAACTCCAAGGGTACATACCCTAAAGATAGGCGCAACTCAAGAACCAATAAAATCTATGTTGGCTCTGCTGAACAAACATAGGAAACTACTACTGGCAAATAGCAACTGCATAACTTTACTTGCGTTCATCATCAAACCATGAGTCCATGAACTTAACATCACTAACATGTCTTCAACATATATCCAAGGCCCACATGACAACTGTATGGATAACTATACATAGAACACTGCCTATAACTCTGTCAAGAACACTGCTGACATAAGCTACTATATAATTGTCTATACTAATAGTTAACCCCTATGCCCATGATATCATGCTGATATCATGTCCATGCAACATATATAGAAATCTTACTGCATAAGACTTCCATGCATGCTACTTTCCATATGTTGTCATCAATGACAAACATATAGTCAGTACTGGCCTGCTGGCAAATCTCCAACAATCTCCCCCTTTGGAATTGATGGCAACATGTGGAATGAAAAACCACGACCAACCCAAATGAACATATCTTATATAACATTCTCCATTTCCTCTACAAAACTCCCACAAAGATGAATCCTCCATCTGTTGCAATATTTTCCAACATTCTCTGTTTCCTCAACTGAACTACTGTCACAACTGAATACTGCTCCCCCTAAGTATATTACTCCTATTTTTCATGACTCTGTATACTACTCCCCCTTTGACATCAATGACAAAGGGTGCTATACATTTTAAGCATCGGTACTACTCCAGAAGTAGAGTAGTCAAGCTTCCATCAGTCCCAGAGGATTGATGCCTTTCCTTCTTCCTTCTAAGCAGAATCAGGGAAGGGAATTACTCCCAACTTCTCCTTGAGATACTCAAAAAGGTATGTGCAAGATCATGAGGGGCCAAACTATTCCCTTAAGTGGCAATGAAAAATCAGCAAATCAAGGTTAGTCAACTTGACGTGAAAATTTCAACTAGCTATGAACCTAATATCAAAAAGATGTAAGAATAGAATCTGTAGAAAATTGAATGTAGTTTCTAAACTACTAGGCCTTTTTTGAGAAAAAGTTAGTATGATTGGTGAAAAGTATAGATTTCAATGCAGCAGTACAAAAATTTTAGGAAAAAAATAAGTAGGTGTATGTCTGACCACTTTATCATAATCAAATGATAATATTTTATTATAAGATTTTATATATAAGTAGTAGACTCATGCCCGAATGTCAGGGATATTTTTTTGTAGTTTTATTTCAAAAAAATAATTAATTATGAATTTTCTGCTACAACATTTTTAGAATAAAAAAACTCCTGTGTCTGACCACCTTAACTCATTCAAAACTTTACAAAATTCAAAAAAAAAAAATTTCCCTTATAGTAAGCGAAGCATAAAATGTGTCACATTTTTCGGATTTCAAAAATGTTATACCGTTTGAAAGTTATAGTAATTTTTCAATCAATATATAAATCAGCACTTTAGAGGTAGCTCAATTAGAAAATAACTAATAATTACTTACCGAATTCAAAATTTGACAGCAATTATATCGATAAAAAGTTGATAATCTCCTTAAGATACCCTTTTCATTTTATCAAATTCGGGTGAAAAAAAAGTCATCAGCTACATTGTCAAAGTCTGGAACTCAGAGAAATAGGGAAAAAACACGTATTTGAAACATTCCAATAGTTGACCATGTAGGTTTGGTGCACAAAGCAATACCGAGCCTAATTGGGTACCCGATATTTTTGGGTACTCGATATTTACCTGAATATGACGCATAATTTTTAATTTTCACTTTGCCTCCATTTTCTCCCTCCCATTTCTCCATCCTTCATAAACTATATATTAGTTATATATTAGATATATTAAATATTATATAATATCAATTATATATTAAATGTTATATAATATATATTTTACATTAAATATTATTTATTATATATTATATATATATTAAAAACTATATATTAGATTATATATTATATATATTAAATATTATATAATATACATGTTACATTAAATATTATTTAATTATATATTAATATCAAAAACTATATATTAGATTATATATTATATATTAAATATTATATAATATACATTTTACATTTTAAATATTATTTAATATGATTCTGAGCACAAGCATGAGTCCCTATAGTGGCATAGTTGTGCCTTTTACAGGCGCAGAAAACCCTAGCTACGCAGAAATGGAGGCTTTGAAGAATAGTTCACTAGAGGCGGATTATAGAAGCAGAGCGCAAGAGAATCACTCTGTTTCCACCGCATGTGGCTGTAAAATGGTATCTTTCCTTGCTTTTTCAACCGGAACGCTAAATTGCAAAGGTTCTCAAAATAGATTCTGGTCACCGGACAATTGTACTCACGCCTGTTGATAATCCGACAGCTCAACAGAGTCATTGGGAGGTTAAACAAGAACAACTAGACAGATCTTTGAACTGGCCGAAGATTATGGAGAGTGGTGAAGGGTTTGGTAAAATGAGCAGTTGTACTGGAAATTATGCAGGCGCTGTAGAACTGACTGCATTAATAAATTTAAAGAAGAGATCAGCGGCAGCGTGACATTATGAGGAAAGCCTTGCCGTTTCGATGGTGCTGCCCCGATATTATGAAGAATGTCTTGCCGCTTCAATGCCGACACTGCCTCTGTCTCAGACTTTCGCCATTGCTTCTCATCAGTACTTTGAGATATGGCAGCCCGGATTGCGGGCTTTTGCACAGCATAGTTCGTCATTAATTCTCTATAAATCATCATGCGTTACAGTATTCTACGCGTTTCTGAACAACTTACTCAAAGAATTTAATTTTTACCGTAATTTTGGATCCATGGATTGTCATTTTGCGCTCGGAGAGAAGCTGTGGATTGCAAGAATTTGATAAATTTGGTTTATCTCATTTTCTCTCTGCCATTTCTGAGTAATACGATTTTGTTTTTCTTCGTCTTAAATGATTTTGCCTGAAGTTAATGAATTTTTTTAGATGATTTTGTCTAAAGTTTTAATGAAATTTCTTCCATGGATGCTAATGAAATCTCTTCCATGAATGTTGATAAGACGTTTAAATTCAGAGTTAATAAATTCTATAGCTTGAATGTTCTTTGTTGTGAAGGTTATTTTCATGGTTTGTGATTCATGCAATTCCTTAATAGTTTCATTCTTAATAGAATTCATAACTAGATTTTCCATAGCCAATTTTCTTCTTGATTGTTGCAATATTTTCTCCTCAATTGAACATTTTGTAATCAGTTGATATACAATCACATTTTTCTCTTGGCCAATTCTGTGGGCTCGCGATTGAGCCTATAGATCCACAAAAGGGTTGAAATCTAGATCTGGTGGAAGAGTAGTATTAGCAAGAAGTCATTCACTAACATCTCATCTGGGTCATGGGTGTATGCACCCAAAAATGGCCGCCTAGACTTTGGGCCCCATTTATTTGATTTATCAATCCTGAATCATTTTTATCAATAATCAATATTTTCAACAATATTAATTTCTTGATCAAGTCTTAATTTCGATCATATATTGGATTTTTATCTTTGGGCTAACCATTTATCCTAAGTCTTTATTTAATTAAAAGGAATATTTCCTCCCCTTTTGATTAAATAAAAAGCCCCACTTTTCCTCTTATCCTAAGTTGCACAAATAAAGCATTATTCCTATTTTATAAAAAGGGAAAAAGCACTTTTTGTCTCACATGAGGCTCAAAAGTCAACACTTCACTCTCATTGGAGGATACTTGTGCACACGGATTGCTCCTCTTTCAAGCTCCACCGCTGATTAAGACTTTTTGCCTCTTAATCTCCATGGTCCATTTCACCTCATTTCTTATAAAAGGAGAGCTCTCTCCTTCATTTGTATACATCCATGTTTTATGCTAATGTTATACTGCAGGTTTTAGGTGCATTTGAAGTTTGAAGACATTGAAGACTTGTTGCTTTCATCATCTAGTTTATATTTGTTTTCTTAGTTGCATGATCATGACATCATAGATTAGATTTCCTTTTATGCAATAGAATAGATCTCACATAGCTTAATTAGGGGCTTGAAATCTATTGTACTTCTTTTCATAGCTTAGTTTGCACTTCATTTGATATATTAGTCTTGCACATTCATACTAGTTGCATTTGCATTGCATCTTTCATTTAGATTCTTGGGGACATTGGCACTCTTGCCCTTGTCTTCACTTGAATCTCTCATTGCATGGTTGACTAGCAAGGTCACATTCTTGTAGTTCTAGCTGAGAGCAAAACTCATAAGTCCTTTGCAACTCCATGCATAGACAGCTATGAGCCGCTTTGTGAGGCCTCATTGTTGAGCAACCTTGCAAGTAATGGTTCATAGAAGTGTGGTCATTTTTACACTACACAATGGGGACTCCCTAGGGGTCCTAGTACGCCTTATCACACGTTAGGACCCCTAGGGAGTCCCCATGACCCCTTTTGACACATTGGAATGCTCAAGTGTGTCTTAAGGGGGGACTCCTTTTGACACATTGGAACGCTCAAGTGTGTCTTAAGGGGACCCCTTAAGACACACTTGAGCGTTCCAATGTGTCAAAAGGGGTCACGGGGACTCCCTAGGGGTCCCCTTAAGACACACTTGAGCGTTCCAATGTGTGAAAAAAGGTAACAGGGACTCTCTAAGGATCCTAGTACGTCTTATCATGTGTTAGGACCCTTAGGGAGTCCCTGTGAACCCTTTTGACACATTGGAATGCTCAAGTGTGTATTAAGGGGTCTTAAGACCCCTTGAGCATTCCAATGTGTCAAAAGGGGTCACGGGGACTCCCTAGGGGTCCTAGTACACCTTATCATGCTTTAGGACCCCTAGGGAGTCCCCATGACCCCTTTTGACACATTGGAACACTCAAGTGTGTCTTAAGGGGTACCCCTTTTGACACATTGGAACGCTCAAGTGTGTCTTAAGGGATCCTATGACCCCTTAAGACACACTTGAGCGTTCCAATGTGTCAAAAGGGGTCACAAGGACTCTCTAGGGGTCCTAGTATGCCTTATCATGCGTTAGGACCCCTAGGGAGTCCCCATGACCCATTTTGACACATTAGAATGCTCAAGTGTGTCTTAAGGGGTCGTAGCACAGGGACTCTCTAGGGGTCCTAGTATGCCTTATCATGCGTTAGGACCCCTAGGGAGTCCCCATGACCCATTTTGACACATTGGAATGATCAAGTGTGTCTTAAGGGGTCGTAGGAACCCTTAAGACACACTTGAGCATTCTAATGTGTCAAAAGGGGTCACAGGGACTCCCTAGAGGTCCTAGTATGCCTTATCACGCGTTATGACCCCTAGGGAGACCCCTTTTGACACATTGGAATGCTCAAGTGTGTCTTAAGGGGTCTTAGGACCCCTTAAGACACACTTGAGCGTTGTAATGTGTCAAAAGGGGTCACGGGGACTCCCTAGGGGTCCTAGTACACCTTATCACACGTTAGGACCCCTAGGGAGTCCTCGTGACCCCTTTTGACACATTGGAACGCTCAAGTGTGTCTTAAGGGGTCCATACTAGGATCCCTAGCGAGTCCCCATGACCCCTAGGAAGTCTCTCTCTGCCTCCAGTGAACTATTCTTCAAAGCCTCCATTTCTACGTAGCTAGGGTTTACGATGCCTCTAAAAGGCACATTTAATACAAAGATTTAGCCCAACACCTTTAAAGACCTAAAAGAAACGAGAAAAAAATTTAGGCCAAAAATACATACCGCATTTCTGTATGTAGTACCGTAAGCTTCAACAATCCAGTTGGCTTCCTTTGCTAAGGCACAAAGAACTTCATTAATGTATGCTCTAGGAGGAAGATTATGATTTCCATATTTCTACAAGAGATTCTCCAAAATTTGTAATATTATATATAATATATTAGTATACATTAGTATATGTATTATATACATGTTAGTATATATAATACATTAGTATATATATAATATATTATATATATTAGTATATTTAATACATTAGTACATATAATACATTAGTCTATTATAATACATTAGTATATATATAATATACATTATATATATCATATGCCTCTTTTCTATATATATATTATATACATCAATATATGTAAAAGTTCAATTTTTTTCATTTGCTCCCGCCCTTTTTTCATCAGCTTGGGAATATCGGGTACCCGATATGGAATCAGATACCCGATTTTTGCCAGGTAATATTTGACCAAAATATTCCTTGTCCCCACAGACCAGACAATCACGAGATTTTATACTTTTTTCACGCATTGCAAAACAAAAAACGTGATTTGGGGCCCATTGTTTCATTTTTGTTGATTTGTGGTCTCACCATGGGAAGTAGCAGTCGTCGAAAGGCTAAACGCAAGAGGAAGCTGACAGATGACGAAATTCAAGCATATAGAGAAAAAGATAAGGAAAATCACCGAAGAAGGAGAGAAGGTATGTTAAACATTAATCAAGGTGACCCCGTAAATGTAGTTGTAAGTGAAGAGGATGTTCACTTTGAAAATTCATAGGTGGAGATTGAAAATGTAGACTTTGGGAATGAAAATGTTGCACAAGAACCACATGAACGTTAGACATCTCCAAATTATATGCGAAATGAAGTCCCTTGCAATAAAGATAATCAATCTTCAAATTTGGGGCTTTCAAGAACACCTAAATGGTTAATTGAAATTGAGGAGAACATTATGAATAATTGGGAAGGAAATAGGTCACATAGAACCGTTAGGTTGTGGGCTTCAAGACTTTATGATCAATTTTTTTGAAACAAGACATTGGTTGAGAAATGTCAAATTTTTGTGCAGTTGTTAAAGATGCAAAAGATGAGACCTGTGCTTGTGAAATTGAAGATTCGTGTGAACAAGAAAATGGAGAGAAATGCCATTGTTGTGAAGAATCTTTTCAATGCTCTCAATAGCATTGGGAAGACTAGCAGAGAAAAAGACAAGAGAGTTCCTCGCAGGGTTATTACAACCTCCTTAGTAAGTCATCAGTTGAGAAAGGCTCGTTTGATGAGACAAACTTGTGTTGACTTCAATATAGACCGTAAAACTTTGGGTAGAGCACTTGCAAGAAGAGAAAGACTTGATGATTCGCTTCAAATTGACACATGGGCTTATGGTGGGAGACTTCCACGTTTCGATAAGAAGCTAAAAGATGTTCTCAAGGATGAAATTCAACAATTTTGGGATGCTAGCTCAAGAGTGTCACCAAATGTGAAGTATGACTTGAAGTTGAGAGTTGGCAATTGAGACCGCACTCCACATCCTAAACATTATGTGGAGGTAAGTCAAACAATGTTGTATACAAAATTTTGTGAGACACATCCAACATTGAAAATATCACAAAGGTCTTTTGAATCCGTGAGGCCATTTTATTGTGTACCCCTTAAGATTCGAAATACATGTTGCAAATATCATGTTGAGTTTTCAATGCATCATGAATTATTACGGTCCATTCGTTCTACTTTGCATACTAATGAAATGCTAGAGGATTGTGGTGCAAGTGGTCTTCCCAAATCATCAAGAGACTTGCTAGATCAATTTTTATGTCATAGAGATGATGGTTGTTTATTTTATAAAAAAGATTGCTTAAATGCCAAGTGCTCAGAATGTGGTGGCTTGTCCAAGTTTAGAACATGTTTTCATGAGGGTTTGGAACACAATTTTGGGAAGACACTCGTCCAAAAAAAGGTATATGAAATAGTGAAATATACATTGAAGAGTGGAGGTGAAGGCTCTAGATGTGAGTTAGTTGCAAAAGAATACAATGTTGCTGATTTTATCTCAGATTTCAAGACAAATCTTTTTTACAAGTATGAAAGGCATAGTCACAGGTCTCAATGGTTAGATCAACAATTCAGTACATGTGAGGACACTTTCCCCATTGGAACTATTATATCCGTTGTAGACTTTGCGGAGAACTATACATTGCAGCCCCAAAATGAGACTCAAGCTCAATATTACAATTCCATTCAGGTTGCTATTTTTGTACACATCACATATAGACATTCCCCTGATAGCACAAAAGATGAGCGAAAGATAATCAGAGAGTACCATTTTTATATGAGCGACGATAGGTCTCACTCTCATGAGTTTGTTCAACATTGTTTCCAGAACTATTTTGACTTCTTGTAGGAAAGTGGTATTGCTATGGATAGGCATCTCATTTGGTCGGATAATTGCACCGGTCAATTTAAGAATGCCAGAATGTCTTATTGGTTGTGTAGAATGCATGTGGAGAGAGGTGTACCTCATACTTGAAGTTTTTTTGAGTTAGGGCATGGGAAAGGGGAGCATGACAGAGCAGGTCCCTATGTGAAGAGAGCTCTAGTTAAGGAGCAATTGAGGATTTCAGGTGCTGTACTTCTTGATGCTCGTTCTATTGTTGATTGGTGTACTTTAGCATTGTCACCGGGGGGGACTCTGGATTCTATAGTGCGTAGATTCTTTTAGTTGGTTGAGGAGGGAACTATAGGAGATAGATTGGATTGTCAAACAGTGAAAGACTCTTCAAAAATGCATTCATTCCGAAGCTCCAATAGTAGTACATGGACCATTTGGACACGAGAGTTGGCTTGTTTTTGCCCCATGTGTTTTCAATATGATTGGGATCATTGCGAGTCAAGTGAGTGGGTGGATACATAGGTTCCACAGTATCTGACTCCTTTATCTTTGACACTCTATAAGAAATGATGACATGGACACTTCAGTTGACTATGACCATCTTTCAGATCTTTTGAGGCCAGGAGATGTTTTTGCATTGGTTGCACCGCAGGGGAATGATGAGAGGTCAGATTATTGGTTAGCACGTTGTGTACAAGGTAAATAGAAGCTTGTACAACTGATGACAAATGGTGACGGGTTCACATATCCTACTAGTTCAGTTGTTTTTGCGGGAACATGGCTACGAACATACATGATTAGAAAGAATGGAGTTCCCACATTTGAAGACTATGAGAAGCACAAAACTATTCTCATGTATTCACACCTTGTTATAGCAACAAATGTCAAGTTGTCAAAGCATCAAGGAAGACCAAAGACAAAAGAACTTTGGACTATTACTACTACTGATCATGAAGCACTATTGGAGACCCTGAAGCAAAGAGATGACCCTTCAGGAACACTTGACTAGGTAATAAGTTAACTTAGTGCATTGTTTTCTAAGTTCATGAAGCTTAATTTCAATACATTAATTTGACCTTTCTTAGATTGTATTTTGAGTCAATAAACTTGGTTTTGTATGTGGATTGTAACTTGTGCAGGAGCACCTATGAAGATGCCTACGTTCACCATGGATCCAATCAGAGATAGAAGGACAAAAGGATCCTTAATGGTTAATTGAGATCTTTTGAAGCCTATAATGGCAATTTATAACAATCAATTTGATTTAAAAGTTAAATGTCCTAAAACTCTTCATAAGGACTTATGACCAAAATCATGTATGGGTGGCCAATAGTACCAAGAATGGATCTTACATGTCATATTCTTATGTCATTTGCATGGTTTGAATTCTTACATGTTTGATTGTTGTTTCTAATGCTTTAAGGATATTATTTTTTATCATTTCAAACAGTCTATAAAATTTAAACCTCAAACATAATAAGCTCCACAGTTCAAATTTCAAAAGCTTAATCATGATTAATTTCACAGTTCAAATTTCAAACATACCACTAATAGTCAGTTGAAAGCGGCTCAGCAACGTATCTTTCAAACTGGCAGTGATCTTCCGTGGCTCGTATCTCAGACCTTGTGATAGGTATCGACAAACCATCAGGTGCTACAAGATCGTGTTTATGAGGTCTACAATAACCTCTCTTGGTTTTGGGCAATTCAACTTTGTTTGCATTTGGCAAGGCGATCTCAGTTGATACCAAAATTTCTAGTGAGGGTCAGTTGAAAGTGGCTCAGCAACATTTCTTTCAAACCATAAACCATCTGACCTGACATCGAACCATCTGCTCCATCGGCTCTGGTTGGCCAGGTAAATGCCAGTGACAACCCCATTCCACCCACGGAGTCACCGGAACGCTTGTGACCACGCTTGACCCAAGTGACCCCAAGGTGCACTAAGAACAATTGGGCAGTGATCTTACATGGCTTGTATCTTGGACCTCGTGAGAGGTATCGACAAACCGTCAGGTGCTACGGGATTGTGTTTTCAAGGTCTACAATAACCTCTCTCAGTTTTGGGCGATTCAACTTCATTTGCATTTGGCAAGGCGATCTCAGTCGATGCCAAAATTTGTAGTGAGGGTCATTTGAAAGTGGCTTAGCAGCGTATCTTTCAAACCGTTTGACCTGACATTGAACCGTCTGCTCCATCGGCTCCAGTTGGCTGGGTAAATGCTAGTGACAACCCCATTCTGCCCATAGAGTCATCGGAATGCTCGCGACCACGCTCGACCCAAGTGACCCCAAAGTGCACTAAGCACGATTGGGCAGCGATCTTTCGGGGCTCGTATCTCAGACCTCGTGAGAGGTATCGACAAACTGTCAAATGCTACAGGATCGTGTTTTCAATGTCTACAATAACCTGTCTTGGTTTTGGGCGATTCAACTTCGTTTGCATTTGGCAAGGCGATCTTAGTCGATGCCAAAACTTGCAGTGAGGGTCAGTTGAAAGTGGCTCAATAGCGTATCTTTCAAACTGTCTGACTTGGCATCGAACTGTCTACTCCATCGGCTCCAGTTGGCTGGATAAACGCCAGTGACAACCCCGTTCTGCCCACAGTCACCGGAACGCTTGCGACCACGTTTGACCCAAGTGACCCCGAGGTGGACTAAGCACGATTGGGAAGTGATCTTCTGGGGCTCATATCTTGGACCTCGTGAGAGGTATCGACAAATCGTCAGGTGCTACGGGATTATGGTTTTGAGGTCTACAATAACCTCTCTCGGTTTTGGGTGATTCGACTTCGTTTGCATTTGGCAAGGCGATCTCAGTCGATGCCAAAACTTGTAGTGAGGGTCAGTTGAAAGTGGCTCAGTAGCATATCTTTCAAACCATCTGACCTAGAATCAAACCATCTGCTCCATTGACTTTAGTTGGCCGGGTAAACGCCAGTGACAACCCCGTTCTGCCCAGAGTCACCAGAACACTCGCAACCACGCTCGACCCAAGTGACCCCAAGGTGCACTAAGCACAATTGGGCAATGATCTTCCGGGGCTCGTATCTCGGACCTCGTGAGAGGTATCGACAAATCGTCAGATGCTACAGGATCATGTTTTTGAGGTCTACAATAACCTCTCGGGTTTGGGTGATTCGACTTCGTTTGCATTTGGCAAGGCAATCTCAGTCGATGCCAAAACTTGCAGTGAGGGTCAGTTGAAAGTGGCTCAGCAGCGTATCTTTCAAATCATCCGACCTGGCATTGAACCGTCTGCTCCATCAGCTCCGGTTGGCTGGGTAAACACCAGTGACAACCTTGTTATGCCCACAAAGTCACCGGAACGCTCGCGACCATGCTCAACCCAAGTGACCCCAAGGTGCACTAAGCACGATTGGGCAGTGATATTCAAGGGCTCATATCTCGGAACTCATGAGAGGTATCGACAAATTGTTAGGTGCTATAGGATCATGTTTTTGAGGTCTACAATAACCTCTCTCGGTTTTGGGTGATTCAACTTCGTTTGCATTTGGCAAGGCGATCTCAGTCGATGCCAAAACTTGTAGTGAGGGTCAGTTGAAAGTGGCTCAGCAGCATATCTTTCAAACCATCCGAACTGGCATTGAACCATTTTCTCCATCAGCTCCGGTTGGCTGGGTAAACACTAGTGACAGCCCCGTTCTGCCCACAGAGTTACCGGAATGCTTGCGACCACGCTCGACCCAAGTGACCCCAAGGTGCACTAAGCACGATTGGGCAGCGATCTTTCGGGGCTCATATCTCGGACCTTGTGAGGTATCGACAAACCATTAGGTGCTATGGGATCATTTTTTCGAGGTCTACAATAACCTCTCTTGGTTTTTGGCAATTTGACTTCGTTTGCATTTGGCAAGACAATCTCAGTCGATGCCAAAACTTGCAGTGAGGGTCAGTTGAAAGTGGCTCAGCAGCGTATCTTTCAAACTATCCGACTTGGCATCGAATCATTTGCTCCATCGGCTTCGGTTGGCTGGGTAAACACTAGTGACAACCCCATTCTACCCATAGTCACCGGAATGCTCACGACCACGCTCGACCCAAGTGACCCCAAGGTGCACTAAGCACGATTGGGCAGCGATCTTCGAGGGCTTGTATCTCGGACCTCGTGAGAGGTATCAACAAATCGTCAGGTGCTACGGGATCATGTTTTCGAGGTCTACAATAACCTCTCACGGTTTTGGGCGATTCGACTTCGTTTGCATTTGGAAAGGTGATCTCAGTCGATGCCAAAACTTGCAGTGAGGGTTAGTTGAAAGTGGCTCAGCAGTGTATCTTTCAAACCGTCTGACCTGGCATCGAACTGTCTGCTCCATCGGCTTCAGTTGGCCAGGTAAACTCCAGTGACAATCTCGTTCTGCCTGATGGAGCCTTAATTTTTTACAAAAATTAGGGCCTCCATTTGAGAAATAATGTTGGAGATTTGATAAGGTTGTCATTGATGTCATTGAATGTTTTTTGGTTGCTCACAAGATATACGAACACATACTATTAAGTGGAGATAAAAACTAAGACAGATAGCAAAGACTATTGAATAAATAGCGTCGACAACTATGCAACTTGGCAACGTTGGAACATTAAGCATCATATCAGCATTCGAATGGAGTGAAGTATACACACCAGCAATTAATGATCAAAGTCAACCCAAATAAATTTCATTTCCTCGTAGATGTTAACAATTGCAGTATATTACAAAGATGACAATAAACATATTATTTGGAAGACTATTACAAGAGGCGGTAAAGTAAAACTCATCATGAATGTCCAGTCAGCAATAATCAACCCATGAAGCAACAACTTCATCAAATGAAGTGAACACAACATGAGTTAAAGATTGATTAAACATATGTGTATGAAGACATTTGAAGGAGCCATGCAATAATAAAAAAAAATATACACAGTGCTGAGCATAGTTCGAAGGCAGTATTAAAATCATTCAATAAACATTTGAGAGACGATATATTCAAGAGATGTGTTTTTGTAAGTCTGAGGGATATCATGTTGCACAAGCAATTGTATATTATACACAACAGAAAAGTCAATAGTCACATGTCATATCTATCAATGGTAATATTGAAGATTGGAAATGAAGACAATAAGCTTATATGATAATGGACATTTTTTATAGCATGAAATGAAGGCTCCTACATACACGATGATATTAAAACATTATTGCCGGCAGTTAAAATTATTATAAGTGTGAACAAAAAGCATTGAGAACAATAATATATGAAATTAGCAATGCAAGTATGAGACTGAATGCGCACACAATGAAAAATAGTGACATAATTGATGGTATAGAATTTGTATACGAAAATTCATAGAAGTGGTAAACAAAACTCTCATATTAGCAGCAATTGAAGTTTTAATTTAGTGATGAAGAGTAGATGGCATGGTTTTTGTTTTGCAGAGAAATGATCTTTAGTATCGGTACTGATGGCCTCATCATTGTCTCAGGCATAGGGAAAGTTAAGCACCAGAAATCTAGGAAATCTATAGAAGTTAAACCTCAAACATAATAAGCTCCATGAACAGGGTATTCCAGAGTAAAGAAAAACAAATATAACTTCAACAAGATATAATTTAAATCATAATGATAATCATAGTCAAGAATAACTTCACCATTCAATTCCATAAACATGAATAATAAATATGTATATACAAAAGATGACGCAAATATAACATATAAATGAACATGTTCTATATATGTATCAAATGTACCAAAAGTATGTCCATATACAAATATGGCACATGCCATTTCAAAATGTCTACAAAATCAATGTTTTAAGGTGTACAATGTGGCATATATGCCATCTCAAAATGTGCCAAGTGGCATCTCTAAATGACCACAAAACTAAAATTGCATCCTATGCTGTAGGGGGATCATCAAAATGTAGCCTTTTTGAAGAAGTGTTGGGCTCTGATTGATCCTGCATAAAAAATGAGTTCAAACCAAAGTTAGATTGCTTACTTTATATAATTCATAATTCAAACACTAATTTAATTAAAATTATAACTGAATACAAATATTTGTACCTGGTCTCTCGATCGCCTACCATGATCAGGTGTCCTAGCATAAGTCCTGGGTAGCAAAGGGACCATGCCAGCAATACCAAATCTGACCTATAAATATATATTTGCAATAATGAGATTAGTAGAGTGGTGCAACATAGAGTAATACATCTACAAAATAGGATGATAGCATAATAAAATTACAAATTGATTGAACTAAAATTAAAACTTACGTCTGGTGATCCCTCCTCTGGATTAGTGGGCTGGGTGAACAAAGAAATGAAAGATTCTCGTGGGCCCTCCCTCACAGTCGGAGTAACCTATGAGAGTAAAAAGATTGTCAATTATATATCAATGTACTTCATCATAGCAACCCTGGTTACAAAATACAAATAACAATATGTAAAAGTCTACGTACAATCGGGCTATCACTCCGAATCGAGATGCCTGTAACCCTACGCCGCCGAACTGGTGTCGGGACATCATCAATAGCCACACCCTATACAATAAAGTGCAAGTAAAATATTTATTACTACACACAAGTGGCATACATATGCATGCATAATTAATCTTAAACAATTAACTACCTTTCCTTTGTCGACACCTGATGAAGGAACCCCCTCATGCCCCCCACTGACATTGGTTGTAGCCTGCAAGAACACAATAAGATGACAATATATATTAGTAAATGTATGAATTTTATTGCTCTAATTGATAGAGATTTAAGCATGTACACCAAATGATATAAAAAAAAACTAATGGGTACATAATTTGTAATATACCGTATAGTCATCAAGGCCAAATGAAATGGCCGAAAGTGTGGACTCATCCACCTGTCTCACCTCCTCCTATGTCATTGACTAAACATAAATGGAAAAAATATATATACATAAGTGCATGTAATCATTAAAACTAATCTAAATAAATAAATTATTTTTAAATTAAATAAGTCATGTGACAAATTTATTTATAATGTTTACTCTTACCGTATCAACAGGAGTCAATGGCTCTGCGTGGACCTCCTGAGCACTCTCATGAGATGTAGATGCTCCATGAGGTGTTGCAGCCTCTGCAGCTGCGTCTCCTGTATCCTCCTCATCAATATCATGAAATTGATATGTATCAGAATCAGTAAGCGATTTGAGGCACATATGCCTGCACATAATGCACATATGGGCCTCGCATACATGTGAACTACGACGAGATGTCGATGCGCTAGCATCATCCACATGAGGCAACACTGACCTGGTCTATGTGATCAACGTATCACTCAGTAAATGAATGACCCTAATAGTTTGTGAGGCATCCTTTGCAATGATATCGGGATGCTGCACTGGAGGAGGGGGTGCGACATTAGTGGGGGGGACAAAGGTAGTGGCCTTTCGGCACTGGGAAGATGGCCTAGTCTGAGGAGCTCCTTTGCCTACGCCCATGTTGGGCCTCATACTCCAATAATTAACATGCTGACCAAGCATAAACTCAGCATACAATTTTTTAATGAAATAAAATGGGACCTCCAAATTGCTATGGGGTGGTTTATCAAAAACCATCCACCAGCGATCCCAAAAGTTTGTGCACATTGCTTCATTTGTGCACCATTTTATTGATAATTTAGGCTTTTTGGGGTCAACTGGTATTCTAGTTTAAGGATCGACAAAAAGGGCGGCTATATCTTCCTTACTTATATTAAGGGTCGCAATCCCATCATGGTCAAGCTCGTCATCAAATTGGGCCTGCATATCATCACGCCAATGAAGAGCAGCATTATGTTGCTGCGTGAGTGTGTCAATATTTCCAACAATTGTATTTAGTGTGGCAAGCATGGGACCTAATGTAGGTATATTTTGATACGTGTTTGGAAACCTCGTATCGTGTTCAAATTTTCTTGTACCAAATCTTGTAAAGATTTAGGGTTTAGATATGGGGGATTGTTTTTAGGATCGTTATTTGGTGCAGGAGGGTTATTTTCTTCATTGTTGTTAGCCATGCTTGATTAAATAAAAAACAAATCTAAATTTCAATCTAATTTCATATATTATTACAAATATAAATACAAAACCCTATTTAAAAAAAAAATGCAACATTTAGCATGAAAATGAAATAAATTAATAAAAATATACAAATAACTACTTACCGAATATGCTTGGAGTCAAATTTGTTGTTCCAATATCAGGTACCCGAAATATATCGGGTATATGAAAATCACGGAAAGAAGTGAAGAAAATCGCGCAAGGAAATGAAGAAAAGGGCTCGCGGGTTTCGGATTTATGCCACAGTTATCGGGTACTCGATTAGGCCTGTGCTTTGGTGGTAGGTTTTCCCAGGTGTACTGACATCCAGGCCTACTAAAAAGTCAACAAGCACTTTCATATGCTTTTGGATGAGTGAAAAGTGAATATTTTTCACATCGCCACTTTTTGGCCCCTCATGATCTTGCACATACCCAAAACTATCCTTAGGAAAGGGCTTTGTGAATATGTTTGCCAACTAATCTTTAGTATTCACATAGTCCAGCTTAACTTCTTTCTTTGCCACTTTCTCTCTTAGGAAGTGATATTGATCTCAATGTGCTTTGTCTTTGCATGCATCACAGGGTTCTTCGACATATTGATAGTGCTAGTGTTATCATAGTGAATAACAATAGGATATTCAATCTGAATTCCAAACTCTTTTATCATCTGCTTGATCCAAACAATTGTAGAACAATTTAAGGTTGCTGCAACATACTCCGCTTTTGTTGTTGACTGAGAAATACAATTTTGTTTCTTGATTGTCCAAGTGACAAGTCTATCACCAAGAAACACTGCTCCTCCTGATGTAGTCTTTCTGTCATCAACACATCCTGCCCAATCTATATCAGTGTACATATGAAGCTCAACATTTTCTCAATTGGGATACCATAGACCATAGTCTATAGTGCCTTGTAAGCATCTGAATATCCTCTTTACTGCCATGAGGTGACTTTGTTTAGGCTCTGCTGCAAATCTTCCAACTATGCCAACTGCATTGGAAATATCAGGTCTAGTCTGAGTAAGATAAATTAGTTTTCCAATCATAGACTTGTACAATGTTATATCAACTATTGGTGAGTCATCTTCCTTTGTAAGCTTGCATCCAGTAATCATAGGTGTCCCTACTAGCTTGCAATCATCTATCTTGAATTTATTTAATATTTCTTTCACATACTTAGACTGATTAATGAATATACCTTTCTTTGTCTGCTGCACATTCAATCCTAAAAAGAACTTGATAGGACCAATCATACTCATCTCAAATTCATTCTGCATGTCCTTAGCAAATTCAGCACTAAGTCTGTCATTGCCTCCAAAGATAATGTCATCAACAAATATAGCTACAAGTAACAAACCTTCAGATGTCTCTCTAATGAATAGATTACAATCCGCTGCTCCTTTCTTGAATCCAATCTTCGTTAGGTATCCATCTAGTCTCTCATACCATGCTTTAGGGGCTTTCTTAAGTCCATAGAGGGCCTTCTTCAATCTGCATACCATATCAGGTCTGTCTGATAAGGTGAATCCTTCAGGGTGCTCAATGTATATTTCTTTCAAATCTCCATTCAAGAATGCTGACTTGACATCCATTTGATAAACATTGAAGTTTTTGATTGTAGCATAAGCTAGAAATAACTTAATAGCTTCTAATATGCTCACAGGTGCAAATGTGTTTGAATAATCAATGCCTTCTCTTTGCGCATATCCTTTACATACTAATCTTGCTTTGTTTCTTACTACTATACCATCTTCATTCATCTTGTTTCTGAATATCCACTTTGTACCAATCACATTCTTATCACTAGGTCTTGGGACTAGTTCTCAAGTGTCATTCTTAATAATCTGATCAAGTTCTTGTTTCATAGCATCATGCCAATCTAAATCATTACAAGCATCTTCGACACTTAAAGGTTCAGTCTAAGATAGTAAACATGCCGCTTCACTGTTAGCTAAGTTCTTTGCTTGTGATCTTGTTAAGACTTTGCCGCTTTGATCTCCAATGATGTCTTTTTTGGAATGTTTTCTAGATGTAAACTTTGGAACTTTAGCTAATGTTGACTCATCAGCCTTAGGAGTCTCTTCCTCACTTGCCTCAGGGTCATTGAACAACACATTAATGCTGTCAAACATTTCTTCAATAACTGTCTCACTAGAAGAGGGTCTGGGTTCTTCTTCATTCATGGGTGAGTAATCATGATATCTTTCTTGAACCATAAACTTTTCATCAATCTTAACTTGAGCACTTTCAATTATCTTTTTCAATCTTAAATTGAAACATCTATAAGCTTTACTTTTAGTAGAGTAACCAAGGAAAATACCTTCATCACTTCTTGTATCAAACTTGCCTACTGCTTCATCCCTCTTGATGTAGCACTTTCTTCCAAAGATTCTAAAGTATTTTACTGTGGGAACATTACCAAACTAAAGCTCATATGGTGTTTTGTCAATGCCAGGCATTAGCTGAATTCTATTGATGGTGTAGACTGTTGTATTGACTGCATCTCTCCAATAGGTGTGGGCAACTTTTCCTTCTATCATGATGGTGCGCGCTATATCAAGAATGATCCTATTCTTTCTCTCTGCAATCCCATTTTGCTGAGGTGTTCTAGGTGCACTTAACTGTCTCTTTATGCCATGTTCTTCGCAGTACTCATAAAATCTGTCAGAGGTGAATTCTCCTCCTCTATCCGATCTCAAACATTTTATCTTTAATCCAGATTCATTCTCAACTTTAGCTTTGAATATTTTGAACTTATCAAATGCTTCTGACTTATCTTTTAAGAATGAAACCCACATCATCCTAGTATAATCATCAACAAACAGAATGAAATACCTTTTACCATAGTATGATCTTGTTTGAGTTGGACCACATACGTCTTTATGAATTAGATCCAACTTGTTTTCTGCTGAATTGTGCTTGCTCCTGAATGAATTCCTCACATGCTTTCCCATCACACATTCCCTGCATATAGTATCAACTAGCTTTGCTATGCTAGGTAGATCTCTTACTGCCTTAACATTGCTTGTCTTTACTATGTTATCAAAATTGATATGACAGTCTTTTATGCCACAACCAACTGTCATCAACTTTAGCAACAAAACAACTTGCTTCTGAATTGAGTTGAAAAACATTACCTCTTGTCTTTGAGCCTGATGCAATCATAACACCATCCTTGTTTTTAAAGATGCATTTGTCATCTTTGGACTCCAACTAATATCCTTTTCCAAGTAACTGTCCAATACTGAGAAGGTTATGTTTCAAATCATCAACATAGAGAACATTATCAGTATTGTTCTTTCCATCCAAAGTGATGGCTCCTCTACCAACTATTGGTTTAGGAGTGTTATCTCCAAATCTCACCATACCACCATTGCATTTGTCCAGATGAACAAATCTATCTTTATCGCCTATCATGTGATGTGAACAACCACTCTCTATAATCCAGTCTGTCCTTATATCTGCTTGGGAAATCAATGTTAGCTCTTGATTTACTTTCTCATCTTTAGGAATTGACTTACTATTCATTTTGTCTATAATAGCAATGAATCCAATTTCTTCTTCACCTGATTCATCATCTGAAACTCCATCTCTAGAAAAGTAACATTCCTTAGAGTACTTAGACTTGTAATCCTTTTCAAGAACTTTCTAGCTCTAGTAGGACACTTAGATGCAAAGTGACCGATCTTATTATATGAAAAGCACTTAAATGGCAATTGACCTTCATATTTTCCTTTTTTTTTCTTTTCTCTTTTAGCAATCATAGCAATAAAGTCATCTAAAGTTTTCTCTTCATCATCATCATCAAAATTACTAGAAGTGTTTGCAGATATCTTACCATGAATTGTTGCTTTGAAGGCTGTCTCACTTTTAGGTTCTGTCTTCAATCTTGAAATCTCAAAAGCTGAGATTTTGCTGATCAAGGTCTCTCTCTTGAAATTAGATGTAAGCTGCATGGTCTCATCAAGGATATTGATCTTGCTTTCATATTCTAGAGTGAGATTAGTCATCAACTTGTCCATAATATCTTCCTCTGAGATCTCTCCACCACTATTCCTGATTCCAACAACTGCTTCATTGATCCTTTGATTATAAGATCTGATGTTTTCTTCAGGTAACATCTCTAATGCATTGTATCTTTTCTTCCATGTCTTTCTGCGTGCATCCTTTGCTAGTTTGTCTCCTTCAAATATGTCTGCTAGGTACTTCCATATCTTGTTGGCGGTGTCTACCTTCTTTATCTCTAAAAACTCACTATCTGATAGGGCGCTAATAAGGGCTTTTTTCGCAATAGCATTCTGATGAAACAATTCCTTGTGTTTGAGTAGCATCATCCTTTCCAAGGTCTTCTAGGGTGGGGATCTTGGCTGCTTTGATAGTTACATTAAAAACTTCAAAACCAATGCACTAAAGATGAGGCACCATCTTGTTCTTCCAATCAAGATAATTCTCTCCATCAAACTTAGGACTTTCCTGAAGTATGCCATCTAATGAACCTCAAGCTGCTAAACTTTCTCTCCGAGGAACTTGGCTCTGATACCAATTGTTAGGAATAGTCCCAAGAGATAACTGAGAGGGGGGGTGAATCAATTATCTACAAGATTCAATTCTTTATCCAATTAAGTATACTTAAACATAAAGCATAAACACAATGAAAGAACACATGAACACAACACCAATATTTTGGTTATAGGGAAATCCAAATAGGTAAAATCCCCAGTGGGACTTGATACCCACTAATATTCTGTACTAGTGTATAATGATCCTTGTTAGAAAATCCTTTACCCCGTTAGGAGTAGCTTTACAATATATGAAGTACAATAGACCTGGTTAAGGGCTAGACCCTGTTAGGAGTCTTTTACAATTGTCCCTGTTAGGGGAGTGGACACATTGTTTGAGAGCTCATTGCTCAACGGGGTGAAGGTTACAACCTTCTGAATAATAGATACACACTATATTTGCATCTTAGTGAACTGCGCTTTGATCTGCTATCTGGATTAGTTCCAATGTATAGCACAAATACTCTACTTGGTCACATAGACCTTCCTTTGATGGCTCAACACTTCGCACACTCTGCTCTGTTCTGTTTAATCAACCATGAACCACACTCCAGCAATCACAACTGACTGCCTATAAATATCTTTCCTCTAAATGATATAATCAAGATGACCTATTAGAACCACCTTGAAATCATAAAAGAGAAACCATAACAAATTCCAACAAACATTCTGTCGGCTCTACTATGCACGCAACATATTCTGGGACCTGTCTTAATAAGATAAATGTAGACGCACACTACATATTGTCGGCTCTACCAAAACAACTGGATCTTTCTCTACAAGCTGAATTAACTCATGTACTCTTAACCAAACATCAATAACTCTCTTCTAAGCTTAACGCCAAGGGCGCATACCCTAAAGATAGGCGCAACTCAAGAACCAATAAAATCTTTGTCAGCTCTGTTGAACAAATACAGGAAACTACTATTGGTGAATAGTGACTGCATAAATTTACTTGCATTCATCATCAGACCATGCGTCAATGAACTTAACATCACTAACATGTTTTCAACATATATCCAAGGGCGCATGCCCACGTGACAATTGTATGTACAACTATACATAGAACACTACTTGTAACTCTGTCAAGAACACTGCTGACACAAGCTGCTATATAACTGTCTGTACTAATAGTTAACTTTTGCGCCCATGATATCATGCTGATATCATGTCCATGCAACATATATAAAAATCTTATTGCATAAGACTTCCACACATGCTACTTTCCATATGTTGTCATCAATGACAAACATACAGTCAGTACTGGCCTGCTGGCAAATCTCCAACATGGGAGACCTTGAAGCCAATAATGGTGCTATGTAATGAACAATTTGATGAAAATGTAATAAGTCCTAGAAGTCCTAGTAAAGGACTTAGGACCAAAACACCACAGAATTGCTTTGCAAGAAACCATTATCTTTGCAAGAAACCAAAAACACCAGGACTTCTAGGACTTAGGAGACTCAGGTGATTACTAACCAGTCGCTGAAAGAAACCATTATCTTTGTAAGAAACATTAGGTGATCCAAAACATGACATTATCTTTGCAAGAAACCAAAAAATTAATGATGGTTCTATTCTTCTCATTTGTCCACCCATCAGATAGAATGGTGCATCCATATTTACTCCACTCTTTTTTTTGTTCCTCCACCATTGCTCTTGCGGGCTATCAATCGCATTTACAAGCAACCTACAAAATCAAAGTAAAATCAAGTCTTAGTACATAATTTTGATTTAATAAGAAAGAAATAACAATTAAAATTTAAAAATAAACTCAAGTGGATTATGATTATTTACTAACCTTCCACTAAAATCCTTGCGAGAAGGGGCCTTGTACCCTTTTCCTGAAACTGTAATTGCGGTCACCAAATTCAACCAATAGGGACTCTCAGCCACACTCAATGGGAGATTGTTGAAATACCAAAAATCAGCTACTGCAATATCAATTTTCTCATGTGCTTCCTTGTTCCATCCAGTGGCCTCTAATGATGGTCGTGCTCTAGGTGTGTTCCTAGGCACAAAATAATTATTTATCCCTAATGTTGATGGTGGTGAAGAAGGCACATTACTAGAGGAAGAAGAAGTAGTAAAGAGGCACTTTGTTTGCAGATGCGCGGGCCACGAAGAGAGCCCACTATGCTCTCAAGTGTTTCTTCTTCTTTGTGAATGTCAATAGGAGCACCTTGAGTTTCAGCTATGGCTGCCCTCATAGCTAATCTTCACTCTCCCTATGCAATTTTTTCTCTTCGCCGGCTACAATTAGGGTGTTAACAAATCTTTTTATCTCTTCTGAACCTTTGTCACATGGATTTGTGTCATGCTTCCTAATGCCTGCAAGGTGGTATTTGAGGCCGTTTATGCCTCCAAAAATTAGTCTCTCATATCTTATGCAAATTACCTTCCCAGGCTCATCTGGTGCTTCATAGGCATACCTCCATGCCTTATACCTAGCATTTTTAGGCCAGGTACCTATGTATCCAGAAGGGCATGGTATTAGTGGTCACTCTTCTGCGATGCTAAATTAATAGGTAATGGTTAACTGCTGCCCTACACATAGAAATAAAAAACACAAGATAAATATTTGAGAAAAAGAATTAAACAAAGTTAGAAACTACTATCTAAATTAGTTTGAATATTTTTAGACATCATTCAAAGTACAAAAAAAAACACAAACTACTAGGGTTTTTTATTTTAAAAAAATTAGTTATTCTTCAAAAAAATGGGGATAGATTTAACAAAACTTGTTAAAAATAGTGTTGAATCTTCTTGTAATGATTCAAAATCATTTCTAACTACTTAGGGATGTTTTTGAATAAAAAAACCATAAAAAATGCAACAATAAAAGAATAGAAAGTTTTTAAAAACCATAAAAACAAACTCAGCAAACCTACCTTAGAATGTGATTTTTCTTGAAAAAGCAATTGAAATCCATCTTAAATCCACTCGAATCTACCTCCAATAGTTTGCAATCAGCAAAGAAGGGCTTGGAAGCCTCTTTTTCTCCACTACTCAAAGACCAAATCACTAAAAATAAGAAATTGACATAAAAAATGCTATTTTTTTTTCATTTTAAGCCTGGCATTGACGCACGAGCGAGTTTTTTAAAAAAAAATCGACCATTTGTTTTGGCGATTAAATATCTGAAAAACTCACAGCTATCAAAAACTCAGTGATTGATCGCTATTCGGCGATTAATCAGCGAGTTTTCCATCTATGTGATCAATAACTATCGAGGGATCTTTTGAGGTATATGTTGTTTGGAAATGATCTATGCCTACATATTGATCTTAATTAGATTGGTTTTGGGATAAAGTGTGACTCAATTTAAAAGTGGTGTGGTTTTTCTTTTTGATATTGAGATATATGGTGTTTGGGAAGGATCTACACATAGGGATTGGTCTTAGGACAAAGTTGTTCATGTAGCTTAGTCCAAGGTGTGGTTATGCTTTTTGATATTGATTCGTTGTGTTTGTATTTATAAATTTATATTAGCATCTAAAAATATAATGGTCTTTAAAATAGTTTTATGGATTCATTATAGGAAGAGGAAAAACCAATGACTTCTTTGACAATAATCACTCATTATTAATGAACAAAGATAAAAATTGAGTAAAATAGAGGTATCAATTTGTATACAAATAAGAAAGATATGAGGCTAACATTCATGCAAATGTGGTTGGGATCATCTAAAGCTACTTTATAATTGAGTTAATTTTGATGTCCTTAAATAATACTCTGGAAACAAAACTTGAGTTTTATGACATGTAGACTAACAAAATAATCTAGTCATAACATTAAAAAAAATTATTAGCTTCCCTTTTAGCTACTCATTTCTTTTCCTCTCCTCTCCTTCTCATTCCTCCTATCCTCATTTTTTCTCTGTTCCTCCAACCTCTGATCCTCTTTCCTTTTACTTTGTTCCTTATTATGGGGATTCTCTTCTTGAATGCCCATCATATCACATTCCAGGTAATCTATACGAGTGCCCTATTATTGTGATAGGGCCTCCCGTCAGGTCAAAATTACAAGAATATAGTCTAATGTCTAATTAGGCTCACTTTGGGTCAATTACTTGACCCCACCTTGTTGGTATTCTTGGGTTGCATGGTGACCAATCAAGTCTTGCACCAAACAAATGTGCAACTTTTAGCAACACAATAGACCAAGACCCTAGAGTTTGGCCTTGCTCTAATACCACATGTAAGGACTAACTTTTGTAAAACATGACACAAAGGATAAATTACCAAAATAAATAAAAAGTCACAAGTTAAGTCAACGAGTTGAAAACATAGGTCCCCTCGATCGTGGATGGGTTAAACTCAATTTTGATGACTCTTATATTGGGAACCCAGGTTGGGTAGGTGGGGGTGGTCTCATTAGAGACAATTATAGTAGACCTCTTAGACTTGTTTATATGGATAACAGGTGTCCAAACTGCCTATGTGGTAGAGTTGCAATACATTTCCATGGGATATAAATGGCGGTTAATCATGGTTTCAAAAAGGTCATTATTGAGGGAGATGCCCTCCATGTGATCATGATGCCTACAAGTTCTCGTAACCCAAGATGGGAGACTAAGGACTTAATCATGAGATACATTGACTTAATGGCCATGTTGGATGACGTTAAATGCCAACACACCTACCGTGAAGGCAATGGAGTGGCATATAGACTCACTATCGTGGAAAGATTTACGAACACCATTCAAATTTGGTTTGTGGTCCAACAATTACCTCAGAAAGCTCTTGAGGAGATCAAGAAAGATATCTCTACACTTGGTAAAGGTCACACTTTCACCAAAATGCATTAATTATAATGAAAGATAATTATTACCTAAGGGACTTGAGATCTTTCGAGATAATTTCATTGTGTTGTCACATTGTTATGGTTAGTTTTTTGAATTCCCATGCTACTATCTTTGTGAATTTTCTCTGCAACAAAACCGTGGGAGGTGATCTTATTCAGATTGAGCCAAACAACTGTGTTAAATTTAAGAATAACAATATCCTTTGGCCCATTCTACAAGCTGGGCATGTGGACAATTATATTGAAGGCATGAAAAGTTTTGAACTAAAGTTCTCTAAGAAATTTGTCGAGGCTTGGGATAATGGGAAGATTAATATTGGTGGTGTCTCCTTTGTGGTCTTGATGGATTTGATTGCGATTGCTACTAGTCTACTTGCGGAAGGCAAGGCCATCCCTAGAAACTCCAATGGGCACTATAAGTAAAATCTCTAGAGTTTTCTTGGCCGTGGTCAAAATATCCCACGGTTGCAAAATGGGTTCAATAGGGAAGTGTTTCCAGGTGAATGGAAGGATGTGGTGTTGGTGTTGATCATGTTTGTCACCCTTGAAGGAAAGTTCAAGCGCTTTCACTCTCACCTTTTTCCTATGTTAAATCATTTATGGCGTAATGTCAAACTCAACTTTCCATTTTGAATTTTATCATCGTTGTCATTTGTTTTAAAGTCTAAAAAGTATGGGTGCTCCACTCTCTATTAAGGTTGAATTCTCCATCTTTATAATTTCCATCTTCCCCACACCCTCAAGGTTGGCCCCTATAACCCCCCTTTAATTTTGGATCTCAATAACCTTGTAGAAAGCCCTAAGGTCTCCCGTTTGCTTTGGTTTCTCCTCCAACTAGCTCGACTAGGGTTAATCCTCTATGAAAAGCCAAGATGAAAGCTTTAGGTATTAATACAGTTGTTTTTTTCTAAGGATTTCACATTGTCTTGGTAGGTTAGATTCAACCCCTAAAAATTACCCCTATCAATACTTCCATCCAGGCCCCTATTCCCCCATCTCATGTTCCTAAGCCTCAAAAGTATCAAGATGACCTTGAGGTCCCTCTTAATGTTTCCCTACCCCACCCACAAAACCCCACTTTTGTTGAGGATCTTCTTGATTCTTTTGTGATTGTGAACAAGGTTGATAAGGTGTACATTCTTTATAACCGTCAAAATGCTATAATAAAGTGATTGATTACCCAATTAGACACGACCATAAAGTAAATCAACAAATTGGAGGCCATTGTAGAGGCTAAAACAAAAGCTGGGGATTGATCCAATACCAATATGGATCACAACGTGTGGGAAGTGGTTGATTAACTGGTGCAAAAATTGGATAACTGGGGTATCATGGAGGACCAAATTTGAGAGCTAAAAGCCCTCATTCCCTCAGATGAGGAAAAATAGGAAATGATGAGGGTTTTGGGAAATGTCAAAGCAAATCAAAGCCAGATTAATAAAAAGTTGGTTGAAGGGGTCAAATTCAACAAGGAAATGATGGATAAAATGACCTCTTCCTCCAACACTCTATAGGAGGAGGTGGAGTACAGGAAGGCTAAATGGAGGAAGCACAAGGAGACTCAGGTGATTACTAACCAATCGTTGAAAGAGGGACCTGCTCCCGATTTGGCTACGTGTCGACCCAAAAAGACTTCCTTTTTGGATACTCTTAAGGAACTCAATGAGGAGTGGAAGGAGATTCATCTTCCTTCTATTTAGTTTCTCATGTGTTGTTTCTGGTCTCTGGTTGTTTTGTTGTCAGTTCATTTTTTTCTAGTTGAGTTCATTGCTCATGAATTCCTTTGGAACTGTCTTATGACTTGATGTTACTTTTTGTTGGGTTGTGGTCCTTTCTTGATTGATCTATCAGAACAAGTTGAAAATATTGCATTAAAACATTTAATATTTCATTACTCATCATGAAAAGTAACAAAATGATTGATTACAAAATTTGACCAACTTGTCAAATTGAAAATATGATACAACTGAGATAATACCATGAGTAGAACACATAATAATAACCTCAAGTACATATACATCATATGATATAAAGTAGACCATAAGATCAAATCATGAATAAGAAAAATTACTATGTAATTCCCTTTCTCCTTCAGCATTCGGGCTACTTTCTATCTAGTGTGCTTGAGATGGGAGTGTGGTCTAGGCACTTTTACTACCCAGCCATGGAGTAGTTAGCTCCCCCAATGCTCAACTTGTCACGTTGAGCATGTCAACCTTGTCCAAGGAACCTAGCAAACTATTACTAGCAGATTGGATGGGTCTGGTGTGGCAATATAACTTACTACAACTCACCTATGACATTGAAGTACTAAACATTGATGTGCTAGGGAAATGAAATAATAACCAACAAATATAATCAAGTATGCATAAAATCTTTAGCCAAAGCATTTAAAAACCAGTTCTATTGATAGGTAGGTGTACATAAAAGAAATCATTATTTTCCTTCCTTGATGTGTCCACATTCAGAACCTTCCATAAAATTTCAAACTCATAAAAATACAAGAAACAAACACACCACTACTACGATTTTAATGATCCACGTGAAATAATTGTATACAAACTCTTCCTCCCTTTTACATATCCCATTTTTCATTCAAGACTTATACACACTCATTTGCAAAATAATTTATAGATATAAATCTATTTTCCATTCTAAGTCTATATTCTCTATCATTTGAACAAAAGAAGATATAATCTTGCAAACTACGGTTATTTGACATTTAAAAGATCTTACAAATAATTAAGAACAAAATATTTCTTCACTAGTACCAATTTATACAAACTATTTGTCCCTTACCTATCCCATTTTTCATACAAGAGTTATACACTCATTTGTTATTATATATATATACACTTTCCATTATAAGTCTATATTCTCTATCAATCAAACAAAAGAAAACAAGCTATAATCTTGCAGACTGCAGGTATTTGACATTTAAAAGGTCTGTTAAGTAACAACAGAATATTTCTTCTCTAGTACCAATCTACAAATATAAATGCTCATATCACGTGTCAATATAATGTGCATATGAACCAAGTCTAGTCATACAGATAAAATAGCAAATGAGCATATCCATGGCTAAATATATTTAAATAACAATGAACTGCCATTTTCTCAATTTCACTCTATTTCAGCAAACAGGGAATCCCACAAAAACAGTACCTTCAAAACTAATTCATTACAAGAGCTGCATTGCAGCGAGTTCCTGCTAAATGCTGACAGGTCAAGGTTGGTTTTCAAAAACTGAGTATAGAAATCTCAAGTTTAACCTAAAAAATGAAGGTCTTGGTTAACTAGCCAAAAAATAAGCTTGTGTTGACATGTTGTACCAAATATAATCATGTGAGGGAGCCATTCTGGTAACATTCGAGGTACCTATTAATATCTTATCAAATGTCATGAGAGCAGTTTAGAAAATTAAAATCAGTAAGGACTGCCTAAGTAGCCTGCAAGAAACTCAGACCATTGTAGTACAACAATGCAGGAAAGATTATAGTTTGCATGGTAACACAGATACAAATCAACAAATCATAATGAAAAACCTGATTTCCACCAAGATGGCTGAAGTCATCTTAGGGGCGGAATGAAGAAAACAGAGCCACTCAAAAAATCGATTGATAATCAAATTCTATGGATTCAGTAGCAAATTACATCAAACTATATCAAGTTATCCATAAAATGATCAAACAATTTGAATCCCAATCAAGAGTAGTGTATTTTTGGGTGGTAATAACTTCAGCTCCTCAACCATTTGCATTCATTATTATTCAATCAATGTCCCTGACATATAGAGGAACTTCTAGTCAATTGCCCAGGCTAGAATATCAAACTGAGAAATTAAAAAACTGTCCAAATCTAAAAACAATATACAATGTACCTCATCACCACTAGGTATGTTCACTTGTATTGAGTTAAAAAACCTATAATCGAACATTACAACCTCATAAGATGTGATAACAACAGGAATTGTTGGGTTTGGGTCCACTGTTTTGAGCATATGCTCTCTCCTTAGTAAAGCATGATCGTTCTTTGATCTATGATAAAGGAGTACTTTAATACTTGGAACAAACCTACAGATCAAAGCATTCAGTTATACAACGAGACTTACGCTAAAATGTTGTGTGTAATTGCATGAGAATAATTGCAAACAGTTTGGTTCCAACCTATTGAAATTATTCACCCAATTCGAAAGGGTGGAAAGTGGATTAGCTACTAGAATGAGAGCCAAGGAGAAATGATAAAATGCCCCTATACCTGTACTTGTAATGTTCTGGTACTAGTACTGCTTTGGGTACCTTGCAGGTTCTTGCATTGTTCTGGGTACTTGACTGTCATAAATAATTACAATAAAAAAGCTGTGCAGATTGCGGTAGGAAATGTATAGTATAAAGAAAACATGATGAAAACTTTAAATGCTCAAAGAAGAAAAAACATCTCTAATCTGCTGATGGTCCCCCTGCATTTGGTTCTAAACTTTGAATTAAAAGTCAGTCTGTTTGAATTTTCCAAAAAAGTGATTCAATGGATGAAATAAATATAAAAAACAATTGATTGCCCATAACAAATTCCACAAACATAGGACAACGCTTCCCAGATGCTTAATTTGTTAGGAAAGTCTTTGGTTGATGTGAACATCTTTTAACATCAGGTAGGGGAAACAAGCAAGAGGAGCAATTTCTTGTTTATAACACGCATGGCATTGGAAATGCTTTGTTGTAAGAAATGATAGTGTTTTAAGACATTACCAAACTTTTGTTGCTATAATGTTATTTGTACATTTTTATTTAAGTTTGATAATATAAGCTCACACCAGTAGGGGGAAATTAATAGGAGTGAACTAATGACTATATGCATTCAAGGAAAGATATGTAAAAGGACCTTTCCTTTTGAGATTGCCTTTAGCCTCTTCAAGGAAACAATATAAGACTGTACAGGGGCTCTGAAGTCATTATGGTTGCCCAGTCTCGAAATATCATTGCTTCTGTCCTGTTTATTTAGCTGCTGCTTTTGATGTAGGTTATGTTCTCCTCTCAAGAGATTGATGGATTTCTATTATTGCTTCTGCTACTTCAACTTCCTTCCATAATTTCTATTTTTAAGCTTTGGTTGTTGCTGCAAGAGATTTAACATGAAAATAAAGAAAGAGAAAAGGAAATGGCCTGTTTCAATTTCCATGTTCCCTGATTCCTATGTCAACATGTTTTAACATTCTACTAACACACTTTCCAATTTTCTATTTCCTGCATTATTTTCATTTTCAGTCTCAACTTGTGATCTCTCTAGTGCATTATGGTATTCTCTATATAGAAATCCTCCTGTAATAGACCTGTCAAATGAAACCACGGCACGTTATGATTTTTCTCAATCAACCACCTAGTGGCGCAAGCGCAATTCCCACTAGATCAAGTGATGTATACATATCAGTACCAAATTCACTGACAGCATCTGAATCCCTCTGTTTCTTTATTCTCACTGAACCTGCTGGTTTAGACATTTCACTATCAATTTCAGTGATTGCATCAGCCCCAATCACATTAAAAAAAGCTACACATGTAAAGTTAATTCTACTTTGCCAGTTGCTCTTCCATTGGTATGCATAAATTTTTACGGCACAGTCTGATATTGTAGAAATTAAAACTTTACCGTATTGACACAATACAGTGAATTCTTTTCTTATGGCAGATCCCTAACAAATATTTAGATTAAGTACAAAGATAAAGCAAAAACAACAAAGCTCAAGGTCACTAGTGAACAAAATAATCTTAAATTAGAAGTTGCAAGCTGTCTTTTAGCGTGTCAAATCCAGCATTCCTTTCAATACCTGCAACATGTGGATGCAATCATGTATTGTTGCATTATTGTAATATGAAAGTTGCAGAGTTTTCAAAGCAAATAACTCTTTGACACCTGTTATATTCTTCATCTTCTCACAACCGTAATTTGTCAACTAGTTCAAGCAGCTCAACAGGCAAGACTTGACAACTCCTCAAGCTCTAGACATTCACTTATGTACAACTCTACAAACTTTGAAAGACTGCATATTCCCGCTATCAAATTTCAATCCTCGACAACCTTGCAGAGTGAGTTGGATGAGTGTTGTTGGCAGCGTTATGTTGTGTAGTTTCCTATATCTATAAATTGTAACCCTCTCCAAATGGTTCGTATTGTCATGGCATGATTCAAGCTTAAGAACCCAATTATTAGAAATGATATTTTTTCGAGTTTTGTTAAGCTCGGATATTCCTGAAACTTTTTTCTATTTCTTGCAATTTACAATTGAAAGTTTATTCAGGCACTTGGGTAGAAAAACCTAACTCTTTAAGCTGCCAACATCTACCAATGTTCAAATATGTAAGTTTCTTCAAATCAAACAATCTTGACACGTTTTATTTAATTTATACAATTTCCAATTGTAATATTTTTCAGGAAACTCAAATTAACAAAAATTAATCCCCTAAGCACAGAACAGTTACAAATGTTGAAATATGCTTCCTGAGATTCAATAGACCTGACACACTTTTCAATTATTTAAAAATTTCAATAGTAAAATTTCCCAGCAAATTCATATGGGCAAGATTGATATCCTCAAACGCAGGACAATTAATAATGTTCAGATATACAAGCAAATGAAAATAGATATGTTCAGATCTATTCCTTGGTAAGTAAATGAAACAGATAAAGTGATCTATTTGTTACCAAACAGCAATTAGAAAACAGAGATAATAAAATTCAGATACAACAAAATGTATAGAGACACAAAGAATTACGTTGTTCCCCAAACAGACTACATCCATAAGAAAAGTGGGCACATGTTTTTCCTTTTATTAGGTGCAAGTTTTTATATCAATTAAATTTCTCAATCCCCAAATTTTTATAAAACTCATGAGGGCAAGCAAAGAGTTCAAAACAGGGGAAGTGAGGAGTTTTACTGACTGAAAGTGAATATGATGATATGACCGTTGGACTTCACTTATCTGAACATTCCTGACATGCTTTTGAATTTTTCACCGTTTCTAATTGTAATTTTTTAAGGTAGCTCAGCTGGGAAAGATTTGACTCTTGAAGCTCACAACATTGAAAATTCACAATGTTCACTTCTGAAAACTTTCATCAGACCATATATTCCCGACACAGTTTTCAAATGAGTTGCATCAAATGATTGCAACTCACAATGGTAATCCTTTCCATGCACCTCAGATAGCCAAGGCTTAAATCCTCAAGCTCAGGACATGGAATAATCTCAAATACTACCAGACTTGTACATGATCCTGACAATCTTTTCAAATGTTTACAATTTTCAACATTAAGACAAGTCAATTTTTTTATGCTTATTAAATCCACTTCAATTAGGTTTTGCATGTGCTGAAGTCTGAGAGATTGAAGGCTCGGACAGTGATTTCGATTAATTAAGAGCTTGGTTACAAGTTTCTGGTTGCTAGGAAGCTTCACCTGGATCTTGCGGTGGCCTCTGTGCATATCCTGCATAACACCATTAAACATATAATTGCCATTGTTGCACTGCCTTTGGCCAACATAACTGGATTGTACGCAGTAGTGCGACACAACGTAACTCTGCCTATGTGTGAATGGCAGGAACAAATTAGAACTACAAGAAATTATTATAGGAACAGGGACTATGCATAAAGCAAAGAGAGTTTCAATCCACACATTCAAAAATAATAGTTAGGAATTCAAACAACATGCAAATAATAATATGTCGTCTCAGATTGGATAAGAAATGACTATTGATTTTTAGTTTATTTAAAGTATTTTGCGTAGAGATTAGTTTAGGTGAGGCTGCCTTCTAAAACCATTACCATTCACACAAATTAATTAAGAGTAAAGAAGAAAAGAACGCGTTAAAATACGGATTTGTGTTGTCCTCTTTTTATGTCTTCTGATCTTTCTTTCAAAAATTCTCTTCTATTTTCAAGAATGAGACCCCTTCCATGACTCCAAGTTCTAAATGTTTCTCATAAAATAATTTTTCTTCCTTCCACTCCTAAAAACCTTTTTTCAAAAAACCTATATTTTTTCCAAATTCGATTTTCCCTACATTACTATCCACTTTTCTCCATAACCATTTTTCTCCACTTCCCATATTAACCTGCTATAAAGATATTTTTCCAAGCTATTTTTTAAAACTAACAAATCTAAGAAAGTATATTAACTTACATTTCTAATATATTTTATTTTTAATTCAAAATTTACAATTAAAATGAAATAATAAATTAAGTCTATAACTTCCCATTTCTCTTTCCAAATTAACACTTTAGCATGATTTATCTATGTTTCAGAAAGATAAATAATATTTTCTTTAAAGCTCGTTGTTTCTAACAAGTGCATTACATGTAGGATAAGGTATATTTCACATTTAGTAATAGATAAATAAATATTTCATTACTCATTTTAAAAGGTCTAATTATGGAATACCAATTTCATTTTTGTTAATCAAGATGAAGGAAAAATCATATCAGGCACATTAATCATATTGAGATAGAATTAGAAACAAAACACATAAGTCTAACATGCAAGTGTATGCTACAACTACGTGGTGCGTACCAAACCCATCTTGACTAACCACTACTAAGGAGATAACCTCCTTTACTTGGGTCACACCCATGCCATCAACCTGTAAATAACTCAACTACTCAGATTTACATTAGTAGGCCACTATCAAAAACCATAATCAAAATCCAAATATCCATCATATTCCATTACATTTAACATCTTAAACATCTATACGTGCATTTCTAACATCACTTCATTACATTTGGGTAATGGAAAAGTACGCATTATAAACAAACATATTTAGAATTTAGAGAAGCATTTGATTCCAAAACATAATATCATCATGGGGCCAAATTGAGCATGGGGCCAATATCTCATTTCTCTTCCCTTAATTACCCCATATCTCTCAATCTATCCCCTCCCTCATCTCACCATCATATCCCTTCCAGCCACCATCCCATCCTCTCTCTCTCTCTCTCTCTTTGGATGATTTGAATTGTATAGCACATCCATCTAACTAAACATTATGTTTATCAATTTTTTTGCGTCTTTTTTTCAAATTTGTAAAAAAATCTTGAAGTAGTGCTTTACTTAATGATCGTCATGCTATTTATCATCACTTATATAAAAATGATATCCCTTCTTGATTACCCGTGCTTCAAATATTCTCTGAATACCATTCAAATGTAATTGTGCATGTTGATAACACACATGTACCATAATAGTAATTTGCTCTGAAAAATAGTATTTTGATTGAACTGCCTTTTGATGAACAAATGAACAGTTTTCTATGAAATCAACAACTGATAGAATAGTTCCAAGTGTGAAATTGTCTCAGTGTTTGGAATTGTTGTGCTTGCCACTTTGCAAAAAAAACATTATGAATGTAGGGTTGAATCATTTTTTAAAATTTGTCCATAAATATTCCAACTGGTAGTTCCTCTTTAGTATATTCTAATCTTTTGAATTCTTTCCCAAATTTTGTTTCATTCTTTACATATTTGTAACTCTTGCAATTTACCATCTTTGTTACATCAATATTTTTATTTTTCAAAGGAAAAAGAGTCAAATCAGCACAGATTTCACATATTCTTTTTATGCAATTTATTTGACCAACTGCATCATCTCTTTTGTCATATAAAATGGATGAGATGAACTCACTTTGTCTAGTAGGAGGAGCATATTAAAAACTAGAAGTGTCTTCTACAAACTTTCAAAAAACTTGATAGTGGAGATCAAATTCAATATGATAACAACAAAAAGTTTGAAATACCTTGTTTTTCCTAACATAATATGGCTTCAGTCTTTCAAACAATGTTATCCTAATCTTTATATTAGATTTTGAACTACAAAATGACACATACATTTCATGTTGTGTTGTGTCCAACAAATATTTTGTAAGATGTTCATATTGATTAGCTACAATTCTATGTCTGATAACACCTCTACTATTTGATGAATGACGAATATTATCATTCCAAATAATGTGACCAAATTCTTGATTCCCTCATCAATCCTATCAGAATGAGGAGCTCTACACATGATTGCCCAATTGCCTTCCAAGGTGCTATCATCCAAAAGCATTCTCCTCTTAACATATCATGATATTGTTTTCCTACTAAAACCAATCTAAGATGAAACTGAAGATATTTGTCTATTTCGGGGCATAGTGTTACCTACAATGGATGTCAACAAAACTCTTCTTGTAATGGTCTTATCTTTAGTTTGAGATCGCTGCCCTACCTAGTTCAAACCTTTCCTAATATTTTCAATCATATCAATTTGCATGCCAACAACTTTTCTCTTCTTTGATGTTGTGTCTATACCCAATAATTTTAATGCCTCTTCCAACTTTTTGATTATAAGTACAATTGAAAGCAATCGGGCTTGTTCAAGTGTTTCAAAATTATCAAATTTAGCCAATATTTCTCTTGTTATCTTATTCAATGACCTCTTCTTAGCAAGAATTCAAGGTTGAACATTAGCAAATGATCTCAATTTCTCCACATCTATTGTAAGTAAATGGTCTAAGTTTATATAATTAATATTTCTCTTTATAGTTTGAGCTAGATCTATAAGTTCATCCTTACCAGTAGGAACACGTGATCTTGACCCTTCTCCAACATCAATTTCTTGAGCTTTCGTAGGGAGTGATCCTGACCCTTCTTCAACATGCATTTGTTCAACTTGGCTTGACCCTCCTACCTGAGCTTCTCCTTCACCTTGACCATGTTGATTGCAAGCTACATGCACAAAAATGAATAAAATTAGAGAAAAATAGAGCATAGGTCCATAAAATTTGAGCACGTAAAATTGGAGGTCTAGGTCCATACCTTCTTTGGTTTTATAATATGTCAATGCAGCTTCATGGTTTCTTTGTTCGGTACTAGGTGAGCTTTTTCTTGTAGATTTACTTTGTCTTCCCTTCTTGTTCCCCATTTCTTCTCACCAAAAAATGTCTTCTAAAAATTTGGCAATAGTAATTCTCCTCTTCAAAAAAATATCTTAGAAAAAAACACCTTATCAGTAATCTCCTCACCAAAAAATCATCTTTGATAAAAACACCAATAGCAATTCTTCTCCAAAAAATGTCTTTGATAAAAACACCAATAGCAATTCTCCTCCAAAAAACCACCTTTGATAAAAACACCAATAACAATTCTCCTCCAAAAAATGTCTTTCAAAAAATTAGAGCAATAAAAAAAATGTGAATGAAGTTGATTGCAATTGTGTGAAAAATGAAAAAAAAAAAAACATTTTCTTTTAGACCATACCAGAAAAAAATACCATAATTAGCCGATCCACTTCGTCCAAACTAGGTTGGGTAAAAGTCCAACGGGGCTTGTTCCCGTTAGAATTTTCCCAAGGGGTCTTCATGTGAAGACCTCTTCCCATGAAAACCTCTTGGGAAAAGTCTGACGGGAACAAGCCCCTTTGCAAAAAGCCCCTGGGAGGGCTTTAGACGAAGGGGGTCTTCACCCAAAGACCCCAAAATTGAATTTCTTTTACAGGATGCAAAAACAAAGGTCTTTCAATGCCTAAAACAAAGACCAAACAAGATGATATTCTAAAACACAAAATTTCAGATGATGCTACATCGAGTAAGCTTTCTAATGACTATAATTTTAATATATATTGAGTTCATTGTCACTTTCAAAATTAACTTTAATTAAACATAGGTTGTTTGGCTATTCAACAACCTGTCTCTTCGACGCTTTGGGAAAAATAGTAACTTAAATTTTTTTTATGAAAAATATGTAGGAAAAGAGTGTTTGTGCTACCTTTCTATCAAAAAAATAAAAAATGAATTTTGATATATACACATCAAGTTAGAACAATCCAAAAGAAACTATGTCTAAATTACAGCTACTCTCACTTTAGAACTTAATAAAGTATGAAATATTGAACCAAAATGAATGAAACCAATTCCATCCATTAGATATTGAAGTTAAAAATATAACCTCGAAATAATTACATCGTTATTATTATTATTATTTTAAAGTTATGCTAATCCAAGTGACAGTCACTCCTTAAAAATGTTGATTTTTCACACAACCCACTTTTCGAAAGAGAAAGAAAAATAGATTCAAATCAATTTTAATTTTTTTTAAAAATATATTTAGCAACTAGAAATAAAATTATAAAAGACTCTAGTTTAGATCATCTTTAAATTCCTAATATTTTTGTGATAGTAGGTGTTTGAAAGTGAAGTTTTTTTTCTTTTCAGAATGGTAATCTCAGTGTCAAAGTTGGCCAAAAAGTGGGACACACAATTGTGGGACCACCCTATTAATATAAACTATATTTTACAAAACTATGCACATGTAATTATTTAAATTTGAAGAAAATGACTTGTAGCAATCTTGAACTTTTAAATTTCTAATATAAATGCTCGATTTAATCATGTTTCTTCAAGAAAGAACACACCAAGTTGGTGGATGTGCATATTGGTGCACCCTAATATCATAGTCAAAATGCATTTCCTATAAATTGTTTTTTTGGCTTCTAGATGGAATAATGTAAGTCAATGAACTCCTAGATTGATCATCAAAGAATAACAAGAATTATAGACCATATTACATAATTTTATTAAAATATTTTAATTAAGTTTAGTGAACTAGTACTACTCATATTATGTACATTATTTCATCTTAGAAATATTTTTCTTCTCTACAACCCAATAATACTACATAAAATGAGAAATTTACACACATGATAATAGAAAGTCATGATCTCCCATTAATGAGCTCAGGAAGGATAATCTTTCATATAACCCTCAGGAAGGATAAATTTTTGTTTGGGAAAAACCAAAATTTGGATGGATTAAGATATACTTTGATGGGGCCTCTTAGATAAATTCAGTGTCAAGTGAAGCTAGACACCTAACCAAAGATCATAAGGGTTGAGTACTCTACCAAAAATATATAGGAATGGGGATTGGAACTAATAATGGAGCTAAGTTTTGTGCTATCTTGCTAGGGTTAAAATATGGGTTAGAGATAAGCGCAAAAAAGAATCACTTGAAAGGAGACTCTCTCCCACTATAAATGCCACTAGAATGAACTCCACTCCCAACTAGAAGTTGGAAAAGTGGCTCAATCCAATCCATAATTTCATTCAATGATTTAGAGGGTTCAAGGTCTTGCATATCTACAAAACAAGCAATCAAGAAGCTCAATGTTTGGCCAAGTTAGTTATTGTTGTGGACAATGGCCCCAGATGATGCAACCAAAAACATGATTCTTATGTGGGCTTGTGTCGATATTAATAGAAAGGGAGGATAATAATGGCCTCAATTCAAACTTGACATGGGATTCACATAATCATTACCATAACATTTATCAAAGATTATGAGAAATCCAACAAATATTTCATTGTGGCTTTGGTAAGGAGAAGAGGGATGATGTAATGAATGGTGATGGAATCAACAAGATGGGAGGACAATATTCACATGTCACGCCTATGTGAATGAATTGTGATGGAATTTGCCCCCAAGTTTTTAGGGTTGGCACTACTCCAAAGGTCAGTTGGATCCCGTCATAAAATAATGGAGTGCATGATGATAGATGGAAGTTTGTACAGTATATATTTATGATTGATAGCTCTAGCATTATTTAAATTAATTTTTTTTTTGTCAATTTTGCTTGTGTTCAATTCTATGAAAATGAATACCCATATGCTTCTTATATGTCAAATATCATTCTTAGGAGAGGTTTCTGAGAAGAGATTACAATAAGTTGTTAATCTTATGTACATGTTGGTGTCCATGCCACTTAGAAGGTTTGGGGTGAGTATTTCTTATCATTTGAGTACTGATATAAGGTCAATACTAACATTTTAGCAATGTTTGTCACAAGTCTTATCGACACTAGGACAAAATACACATGACGGGGGCTTTGTGTAGGAGGCTCTTCAAAAATTTCTTTTTGGGGTAACTTGATAACATTTTGGAGAATATTAATGAGAGGGAAAAATTGATCCCATGACCACAAGATTATTAAATGGTTCGTCATAAAGGAAAAGCAGTGGAGAAATTGTCGATTTGTGTTCATGAAGATGAGGTGAGAAAGTCTCAAAGGAGGGTAGTGGCGACCAGAAAATTTTTGTTCCTAAAGAAAATGGTGGACTTTTCCAATGAGGGCGGTCCTAGGTGGCTACAAAATATCTAGTAACATAAGGTCTCAAAGAAAGACCTAGAGATTGAGGCACATAGGTCATACATTATAGCTGATGTAGGTGTTGTTCTCCTAGTGCATTCTAGTGTTGATGACCATAATGCCTATGGTCCATTATGCTTGGTGGTCACTTGTGCAACAAAGAAGGCCTCGACCAAATAATTCTACAGGGTCAAGTTATGGTCAATTTAATTTTGGTAACTAGAAAGGGTTTAGATGTTGTATGTACACCCAAAAAAATGGTCAAGGTTAAGTTACATTAATTAAATTCAAGCAACTTAATTAACAAAATCACATTTTCTTTACTATGTAATTGAATTAATTCTCCAAATTACACCAATTCAACCCATTCACATGTCTTAACCACCTCATCACATGTCACATGCCACCTCATCTATGGCTAAGGTAATTAATTCTTTTCAATTAATAAATCCTATTTTCCCTTAACAAACTAAAATAATATTCCAAGGACATTCCACAAGAAACCAATGAGAGGAAAGCACACAACTCACCAATTACCTTTGCAATCTTAGTCATTCATCTTCAACAAGCAATCTTGACCATTCATCAAAAGAACACCCCAAAGCCTTGGAAAATCCTATAAATAGGGAGCATTTTGAGTGTAATTGCATCATTATTTATTTCATTTGAGCATAGGCATAATGTTAGTTTGAGCATTTCAATTTGAGCATCCTCATAATGGGAATTTCATTTTCATTGCATTTAGCTTAGTTCAATTTGTAGTTAACCACACATTTTAACTTAATTGTTCATCATTTCATCATAGATATTCATCAAATAGCTTTACATTTAGTATTATTTAGCTTAATTGTTCATCTTAATCTTATATTTAGCATAGTTGATCATGAATATCATAGAATTTCATCAATATCATGGCATTTAGTTTGCATCTTTATTAATTCTCATTTCTTAAGTTGTCATCTATGAGATGTTATTGAGCAAGTACTAAGAGAAAACAACTAATATTAAGTATATCCATAAGATTAGAGAGCAATGAGATGCTCTTAGATGGTTATTTCATTACATATTTTTCAATGCTTTATCATGATTTGGACTAACTATCTAAACAATTGTTTCATTGTTGTGTCACATAGAAAAACACATACATATATGTAGATAGATGTTTCAAAATTATGTGTTGACTGTTAGAGTCCCCCCATTTTAGAATTTCTATGGCAGTTCATTATGATTACGATAGGTGAATTAGGCATTGGTATAGGCTTTGATATTTAATTTGGTTTTTGGGATAGACTGCATTTTGGCATATGGATTGATTATGCTATTCAAATGGATGTAATAATTTTTTAATTAATATGAGGGTGCAATTTTATAAAGTTGTGGTCTACCAATAAAAAATAAAATAAAATAATAGAAAGTCATGATTTATTTTTTAAAGCTAGATTTAGAAGATTGACATTAGATTGGTGATTGAGTCTTGTATAATTTTGAATATTGTACATTTAGCTTATGTTTAGCTTACATCAATTGTAAGTCTATAATGTTTATCAAAAGGTTAAACACACTACTATTTTCTCACTTATTCTCTATTTTTATAATCTAATGGGAGATCTAGAATAGAAATTAAAACCTTTTTCATTTATAACATTTAGAAAATCATAGGGTGTACTATCTGAAGATGAAATTGAAGATAAATATGCCAATAGAAGTAAATAAAGTAGCCATGGAGGGAAACTTATATTTGTGGATACATCTAGAAAATATTCCAAAGATATTTATTAGCTTTGCTAAAATATTTTTACTACTTTTGAAAATTTGAATCTACTAAAAGCTAAATCTCTTTGTTTTTGTGAAATATGTAAATATATTTAATGTTTATAAGGCTAATCAATGATAAACAAAGATCTTTCTAAAACTCTTTCTATTATTTATGAATGCCAGAATCTTTTCCTTAAAGTTGAAATCTACACACAACTATAAAAATTTGTTCAAATATTCACACAACAAAACTAAACTTTAAGATGACAACAAACAATTTATTTAAATTTAACAAAAGAAAATATTTTGAATCTTCCATAAGGGATGATGAGCTATTAAAGAAACAAAAGTAAGAACAACTATCCTAATGTATTATATATATACTTGCGTCATTATCCTAACATTGCATGCTTGCTTATTACCTTGCATACTCATTCAATGTTGTTAAATTGGTTTACCTAGTAATTGACTAAATGGTAACAAATCTTTGACTAGCAAACTTCCAAATAGTGTCTCTTGACACCATTCCACTTTAGACACATGTACAATAATTTTAAGTACATATAAAATAATCTTCAATTTTATATAAATTATTTTCTGTGCGACAAATTTTCTTATGTTAATGTAGAATTCAATATTTCCATTACAAATCTAAACCAAAGAAAAATATAATATACTTATAGATCTTAAGACATTCGTCACATATTCAACGCTATTTACTCTATCCAAATTCAATTATGCACTATTTTATCTTAATCCAATTTATCTTTCCATGTGATTTAATTATAGATTATATTGTTCTAAGAAAGTTGAGCGGAGCAAATGGGCTAATGGACTCAGTCTGCGGTGACCGGTCAAATAAATTTAATGTATATAGAATATTATGCGCGGAGTCAGTAAGTGTCGCCACAGGCTCATAATTTCTTTATACATCGTGATGGTCGATGTAGGGACGAGATTGGACAAGTTGCATATAGTTTAAATGACAGCATGTAAAATGATGGTCGATGTAGGGAATTCAAAGAACTGTTGTAAGGGACGGTGCGCATGGTCCCCAGGCTCTCTGGAATGAATCTACACCTTATACTGTCCGACCAGCTCCTTCGCTGATAAGTCGGTGGGCGCGGATTCTACGTGTGAATGAAATCAATAATATCAGCTCTGAAAGCGTAGTTTTGACATTTATTGATTTCAAAAGCTCGGACATTTATTTGACCTTTCGTGTGGTTTGAAAGCGTAGTTTTGACTCCCGTAGTTTTGATTGGCATGGTCAAGGAAAATGTTTCTCATGGTTTTAACAAATATTGTATAGATAAATTGAGCGCTTGAAGTTTACCACTCGCCAACACCTGTGATTGCAAAAGCGTCAAATTGGATCTTCATCATCTAGTAAGCCTTAACCAGGTACACCACTCCGCGCTCTCCCCTCACGAAAATATCTTGCAAGTTAGCATCTATTCGTGCAAAACTGTTTCAACATCTATTCATTATAAACTGATTTGTTCAATATAAAAAAACTGTAGGAACTTCAACAATTAATGTTATGTCTTTATTTTTCCCATTTCTTGTGTGGCTTTGTTTCTATTACATGCGTCTAGATCTAAAGAGCTTGGAAATCTGTTGTTTTATTCTCTCTTCCTGTTTTTCTCCATTTATAAGTCGCTTCATTGATTTTTAATGAGCTAGTTTCAGAATCTGAAAGTTTTTCGAGTCCAATTTTAGTTGATTAAAAGGTAAATATTAGTAAACGATTATCCATCTCCGGAACGTACAAATGGTTGCAGTGTATGAAGATAATTTACACATTGGTGCACCCTAGAACCTTGATAGCCATTTGTAGGCTCTAATGCTTAAAGTCAACAACTGTAAAGGAGAAACAGAGAAACAGAGTGGGGAAGTTTCAGTCTTAGGCAAATTGTACTAGAGTTCCGTCCATATGTACTGATTAAGCAAGGGAAGTAGAGTTCAATCCCAACTGCTCACTTCCACGGGATATCGTTTTCTTCCCGATTCTTTTCCCAGCTTGTCCAATTTCGTCATTGGTTTAGTTTCCCGCTTACAGTGCGCGCCTCATATACCAATACGAGTTATGGTTTCTCAGCCCCGTTAGCCATGAATAAAAGAGGACGACCGACTGACTCACCAGTTGGATGGGCAGGACTCTTTCATCTTGAAGGGGATCTGGTCATGTGCCCATTCATCTTTCCTTCTGATGATATTGTTCGTTCAGGATGAAAGAAAAGATCTCGTAGCAATATTACTTATTGAAGTGCTTGGTGGAGGAGCTCCTGTTGTAACATTCGTTCCCGGATTGGCGAGAACCCATCTCTCATTCATTCATGTCTCTGGTTGTTGCCCTCCTCCTAGTTCATTCTGAAAAAAACGAAGAATTGAGATAGACAAGAGGCATAGATAATTTTGCAAAACAGAGCACTGAAATGTTAGGTTCAATCATTTTATTTATAAGGGAATTCAGTTTGAATGTACTGACAGTATAAAACATTTAAGATTGATGGTGATAGCCGGTTAGGCGTTGCTGGGTGGCTACAAACGGCTTGTGCCGCTTGTAAAATCTGAAAACAGGGCAAACCAAAGAGCTATAGAAAAAATATCGAGAACATAGATTTTAAAACACAATTCAATCTTTATTCATATTCTAACTCCAATTGCAGCATAACATAGGTCTTACACAATCATTGCAGGCTTCTCAGAATAAAGAGCAATTGTATCTATAATTTCTTAATACTCCTCAAGACACAAGAAAGTCTTTTGGAAAAAAACAATATCTAGGCTGAAAATATATGACATGCAGTCCCCGAAAATAGATAAAAACACTCTTTATTTAATAAAGCGGACTTATCTAAAACTCCAACCTTGCATGGGAGTTGTGGTTTATTTTTGCAATAAAAACTGCTGAAAATATATGACATGCAGTCCCTGAAAATAGATAAAAACACTCTTTATTTAATCAAGCAGACTTATCTAAAACTCCAACCTTGCATGGGAGTTGTAGTTTATTTTTGCAATAAAAACTACTGCTTAAATAAAATTATAAAAAACTAAAGCTGCAATAAAACTAAAAAAGTTCCATCTTGCATAAAGAATCTTTGAAGCATCAGCCATCTACATACTCTTCTTTGATGCGAAGAGGATTCACGATTTGATCTTGAATTTTTAAAAATAGATTTTTTTATCATTTAGTCTTATAGACCCATGTAGTATACTTCTGATAGAAGTCAACTATCCATCTACTTATTTCTCTCTTTCATGAGAGATCAAATGGCTCAATCTTCCCCTCCTTTCTCTAATATAGAGAAGACTCATGACACTTCCATGTGTCAATCAAAACTGGTAGTCATTGACTACTTCACTCAAACATATGAACTTTGATCCACTACCATTTCTTTTGACATGCAAACTTTTAGGTTTCTACAACCTTGTCAACATATTTATCACCTTTTGCCAGTAGGATCTATCGATCCATCCATAATCAACTTGCACAGAACCTTTTGAAAAATTTCCATCGTAGTTTCTATTCCAACATGACTTCTAACAATGATTTTTCAACCCACAAATTCTACAAGAGTGAAGATCCCAACACTTATCCTCTCGATGTCCTTCCCTATGATAGTGAGAACATTTCATGCATTGTGTTCCTGCCAATTTATTTGAATCTGCAACACTTGCAAAATCAGATCTCCCTTGCTTACCAAATCCAAGACCAACATATTTTGGCCTCCAAATAGACTAAACGGGCTTTGGACACTATTCCCCACTAAACACGAGAACCTTAGATTGTAGGAGAAGATTAGCGGTGAGATACGGATCCACTATAGAGAATATTCAACCTTTAATCATGGAGTGTTGGAGATAGAGAACATCTAAAAAATTATTATGCTAATTTCTAGGTAAATGCATGATTATTTATTTTTTCATTGGTATAATTTCTAGACTTGTGCAAGGTTTTAAACAACAATTTGTGTTTTTTCTTTCACCGTCATTTTTCTTGCAAAGTTGATTACATTGTTTGTTTTCTAGGAACTATTATAATGGCAACGAAAACAATACAAATACCTAAAAAATAGACGTCCATATAAGTGTTGAAGGGGAAAACAATGCCTAGTTCGACAAATAATCATCCTCCTTATTACCATCTCTTTTTACATGAGCTATTTGAAATTCATTTATTGTTGCTATCTCTTCAGTAATTAGGCTTATAAATTTTTGGTCAGGCCTCCATAGCTCCCTTCATAATTGCTTGAACAATAATAAGATAACCCCCTTCTAGATGTAGTCTTCTAACACTAAGATGTTTTGCAACCTTGATTGCCACTAATGCTGCGTCAGCTTCCTCTACATTGTTAGTACCATCTTCTAATCATTTCCCACCAATCGCTAGAGTATTTCTATGATAGTCCCAGATGATAAAACTTAGATGCACCATCAAAGTTCATCTTCCACCATCCTTCGTTTGGTCTTACCCAAACAACACAATCACCACCACAAGGAATTGGATTAACCCAAGATTTCCCATTAACGGGTCTTCAAGCTTGCATTATCATAGTCATAATGACATATCATTGATTAGTGAACATTCTTAATTAACATGTATGATTCCTCTATATAATTCTATTATGCATGACAAACACTCAATATGACAACATAAGTTGTAAAGAATATAACTTTTCATAAAAAAAATTGATTGAATTTCTAATTTTTGAAATTAAAGATTTTAGACAGCTACCCCAATTTAACTAGTTAAATAGTCTAGTAAAAGAATTTAAAATCAAATTTATACCCTACAATAAAATGCGAGATTTAGAAACTATTCCCTACTAGACGCGAGAATCTTAGATTGTAGGAGAGGATTAGCGGTGAGATAGGGATCCACTAGGTAGAATCTTCAACCTTTAATCATGGAGTCTAGGCGGATAAAGAACACCTAAAAACTTATTAGGCTGATTTCTAGGCAAATGTACGATTGTTTATTGTTTCATTGGTATAATTTGTCGACTTTTGCATGGTTTTAAACAACAATTTGTGTTTTTTCTTTCACCGATCATTGTCATTTGTAAAGTTGATCACATTGTTTGTTTTCCAGGAACTCTTATAAGTGGTGAAAGGGAAAACAATATAGAGATTGAGAAAATAGACATCCCTGTAACTGCTAAAGGTAAAATAAAATGTACAGTTCAAGACGGAGAAAGAGAATGCCTGTTGGAAGAGAATAGCGCTGATGGATTATGGATTGATCAAGTTAAACGCAGACACAGATCTGGACAACATAAAGAGCGCAGAACGTCTAGTGTTGTATCTATTTATCGGGTGCCTGAATTTATAAAGAAAAATAAACGAGAAGCTTATGATCCTCTTGTTGTGTTTCTTGGACCTTATCATCACAAGAAACATCAACAACTGACTGCAATGGACGAATATAAGCTCCAAGCAGTAGACAAAACCTTGGAAAGGATCCATGGTAAGAACATAGAATGGTTAGTGTCAGAGGTTAAAGAGCTTGAGAAAGAGATCAGAGATTGCTATGAAGACTCGGCCATTGACTGGGATGGAGATAGACTTTCCTGGATAATGACCATGGATGTATGCTTCATTCTCCAGTTCTTTCAAATGGACTTACCCAATTCCAGCCTTATTTTCCTGCCCGAAAGATGGTGGAACACTAAAAGAAAAGAAATCGAATTGGACATTTTAAAGATGGAAAATCAGAGTCCTTGCATCATTCTGAGAAAGATCGCAGGGTTGGTTAATAGGTCCGCAGCAATGCGGCACTTGGCCACTCAGCTAATAATCACCGGTTGGTATTTTCGAGGTTATCCATTTTCATTCCCAGTCCCAGATGACTCTGCAATTTCAAGGCTAATCGACCTTATTGAAAGAAACCCATGCCATCTGTTAGATTTGTCGAGACAGGTGATCGGAGATTTCTTTTCAAATTGTGGTAATCGTACTGAGAATGAAGATTTCCGAACCTAGACAACCATTCCTAGTAGACATTAGAAATGTTGTTTTTCAAAGTTTCATGTTTGCTATAATGAGGGATCTTTCATTGTTGTTTTCGTTAAGGACTGGATTTAAAGGCTATTATGCAGCCTTTGTTTTAATTGACAAAAAAGTTGTCCGTGTATGTGGACGCCTATGTTACGCTGTTACTCAAATCGTTTGATATATTTGAAATATGGATTATAGGTTTTACTTATTTTATTATTAATTAATTTAAATGAATAAGTGATATTTTAAAATTCATAGTGAGTAGAGTAATATTTACTTTAAGTATTACATCATTAATCATTGAGGAATCATTTTTTTAAAGAAAGTATTAGATATGATTTGAAATTAGTTCTGATTTAGTTTATCATTTTATAATTTGTTTTTGTTTATAGATTAGGGCTTTTCTAAAATTCTTTAATGATATTGATTTGTATGAGATTTTATAATGCATATATATTAATTTTATTACAATCAATGTTAATTTGAGTAGAGTTTATATCATTTGAAATAATACTATAATATATTGAATTTAAAAGCTATCTTATAATTTTTGTTTAGATAGAAAAAAACGTTAATATGTTTAGACATTTATAAATTTTATATTACAATTCTAATGTATTAATATATTTTAAGTTTCGCTTGTAAATTTTAATTATTTTTTATTTAGATGAATTGAAATTTTGGCAAGTCCAAACTCTATTACAAAATAACAATACAACACGAACCAACTAAATTAAAACTTCTAACAAATTAGTCAATAAAAAATAGAACTAGATGATCTAGCCTAAACAATGTTAGAACCAACTCTTTTGAACCTTAGACTCTTAGATCTAGATTCTAAATGAGATATAAACTTAGATAGACCATCCTCCTACATTAAAACAATATCCAAAAAATGCTATATTGCTTAATTTCATAGTAATTAGATATTGTGATATTTAATACTTATTTATGGAGGCTCATTAATTTTAGAAAATATTTCATATGGCTTAAAATTAGTTCTTATTTAGTACATCATTTTATGCTATGCTTTTGTTTATGGTTTAACACTTTCCTTGAACTCCTTTGTGTTATTGTTTTGTAAGATTTTTACAATATACACAAACTTTGTTTTTTATTAAGGTAAAAATAGGTTTTGAATGGAACCCGAAACCATTTACATTAAAGCATAAAGATATAGCATGAAAGTTTTCCAAAAAGAGATGCCAGACAAAAGTAGGACTCAAAACAACCCTAGAAACGACAACAAAAGGAAAGAAAAATAGTTACTAGCACAACTATCAGCAACACCCAGCTACCAACGAGACCATACTATTTATTTTTTATCATTTTTCCCGCCTTCATCTTTAGGTCCTTCATCTTCTGGATAGCTTCTTTTAGGTCCTTCAGTTCCTTTGGTTTTTCAGGGATCTTCCTCTGAATGCACCCTTTGGTTCTCATTCCTAGACCAGCATTCCCAACATCCTCATCAATTGTAATAGTCATATTTTCCAGCTGGCTTTTCTCCAAATAGTTTTGTAGCATGTTCAGGTTCATGATAGCAGCACTTTGTCCCTTATTGATATGACTCAAGACCTCGTTTATCATGTTCCCATTGTTACTGACTTTAGCTTTAATATATTTAACCTTGTTGTCAACTAATTGATTTCAACAGTGATATCCTCAAATTCTAGTTTTTATTATTTACCTTATCCAAAACCTTATTCTCCAGCTTCTCCAGCTTAGTAGTCAGGGTATTCATAGTGTTTTCCAGGGCCTAAAGGTGAAGCTTCATCTCTTGCATCTCTTTCTTAATACAATCCAGTGAAGTACTATGATCATCAGCTTTGTTAACCTCATCTAGATTAGTAGCTCCCATAAGGGGAATGAAGGTGTCCTCCTTGTGGCTCTTTCCTTCCTCAATGGTAACCTGGTCTAAACCAGCAACTATTTCTTTATGTTCCTCTTCTTTTTCATCAATAACAGGGGGGTTTAGACTAGCTTCCATTTCCTCTTCAACCTGACCCTCCAGGAGGCCCAAAGTGTCCTCCTTTTGGTTTTCACCATCCTCTTTGCTAGCCAGGTCCATACCCTCCTCAATGTCAGAATGAATTTCAATTTTTTCTTCTTCAGCAGGGAAATCCAGAGCGTCTTCCTTGTCATCCTTAGTAGGGAGTCCTAGGCATCTTCTTCCTCTTCTTCAGCTCTTTCCTCATTTTTTTCATCATCTTGATTCTCCTCATCTCCTTCTCCTTCCTCCTTATCATCTTCCATAATGACATTCATATCCTCTTCCTGCTCTGTATCATCAATAGTCTTGTCCTCTTTTTCCTAGGCATTATCCACCTCCACATTATCTTCCTCAACATTTCCCTTTCCCTGAGAAAGAGGATTATTTTCATAAGCATCATCTCCCCTGACCCTTTCTTTTTCCTTATCTTTTTTATTACCATCTTCCTCGCTATTGTCAGAGATTTTTTCTTTATTTTTCTTCCTCTTGTTGCCTTCTTCCTCACTACTGTCGAAGGCTTTTCCCTTTTTTTTCTTCCTTGTTTTGCTAGATTCGGCCTTTCTATCAACCTCTTTGGTCTCTTTTCTTTTGCCTATGACCCTTTTAGGAATTGGGTCTAGGATAATATCTCTGGCATAGTTAGAAATGAGGAGGATGAAACCCTCATGCAATACAGGGTTACTCATTTTCTTCCTATGCTCTATTATGCTACTGTTTAGAGAGCTCAAAAGAAAGCATGGGAAAGAAATCCTCTTATTATGCCTAAAGTGATTAACCAAGACAAAATGCAGGTTGTAGATTTTGGAATAGCGCCCGTCGAGTGTGAAGTACTCGATCATAACCTTCAGTATTTTAGCCCAAAAATCCTTAATTTTTGTAATATCTACATAATCCCCTTTCCCTTTTGTCATGAGATATTTTTCATCAGTAGTTTTTGGGAAGAGATTAAAAGCTTCAGTGCCAAGCCTATGGTTGCTTCTATGGAAATGAGTTCCCTCTAGGGGTAAGCCCGTAATCTCATCCATAAGGGAAAGAGTAAGGGGGAAAGATTTGCCCCATATATTGACTTTACCTCTAACCCAGCCATCAGTGAACAAGGAAGTTACCTGTTTGTCATAGTTGTGGAGCTTTTCCATGTATTGAGAGACCCCTCCTTTTCTCAGCTTCTTCTAGACTTTCCTTTCTTGTCTCCATTTCTCATAGTTAGCGGGCTCCTCTCTCCTCAAACCTCCTCCCATATTATGCTTTCTACCACTATTTTGGCTCGGCTCCTTGTCTATAAACTTCTTCTCACTGCAATGCTTTCTGTTATTTTCTTGATTACTTAAAATAACTTAGCTTCCGTATATCATTAATACCAGAATAATTATACCACACTTCACATTACATGTAGCCTTCCTCAAAAAATGTTTTTCCCTTGTCATCATGATATTAAGTGATTTTCCCTTCAATGTGATTAATTTTATCATAAGTGATTAGACTTATGATCTCGGTGTTTAGATTTCCTTCCCCTCTCCACGTTTTAATGATGTCACTTTGGGTACCTTCATTAGCCAACCTGTTCGTCAGCTTATTACCTTCACGGTAAATATGGATGACATGGCATTCCTCAAAGGAGTTGAGAATAATCTTGATTTTGTCTATTATATGGTCTATAGTCCAGGACCTCACAGTATTCCCTTTAATACAATTAACTATGTTGAGGGAGTCACCCTTGAGCCAAAGTTTTGAGCAACCCATGTCATTGGCCAGTTTAACCACATAGAACGCTGCCTCAGCCTCTACCATGTCATTATTTTGAATCCCCAACGAAACAGCAATAAAGACAAGGAAATTTCTAGCCCAGTCTGTTACGAGGCCTCCCCCTCTAGCCCTTCCAGGGTTTCCTCTAGCAAAACCATCAAAGTTCCCTTTTAACCATCCCAAGGGAGAAGCAGACCACAAAACATTATCTCTAGGATTTAGATCATTTCTGCTCTTCAAAATCTCCCAAGAAATGGTATTGTCCTTTTTAGGTTTAGGATTCCAAGAGTTGGTATCCTTCTTACCAATACTTTTGTAGTTCTCCATAATACTTCTGGAAATAGAGTTAGCAACCAAAAGGGGGGGAGCTTTTTTGTCTCTAAAAATTTTGTTGTTCCTCTCCTTCCATATCTACTAGGTAAAGTGAGGGAAAACAAATTTCCAGAGATCCTTAGCATTTTTTTCATGAAAAGGACTCTGCCATTGCTAAAAAAAATCTTGGATATTTTGAGGTTTAACCCACTTCAGATTCAGAGACAAAAAGATGGAGTCCCAGACCTCTCTAAAAAGGGGGCAATGGATCATTAAGTGGTTACAAGACTTAGCTTCCTCACAACACATGATGCATCTATTAGGCATTTGGAACCCTCTTCTCATGAGATTATCCATAGTGAGGATTTTGTTCTAGACAAGAAACCAAAAAAACATGTTAATTTTAGGGATAAGATCTTTATTCCATACCTAAGTGCAGAAAGGCTGATCCCTAGAGGGGATGAGAAGAGTCGAAGCAGAGGCAACTGAGAATTTTCCAGAGATAGCAAGACCCCAAATCAGTTCATCAGGCTCATTATCTCTAATAAATAGTTGTTGAGTTGTTTATTCACCTCTTTTAATCTGATGTCCCTCAATCCCAAGTTGATCCATTCTTCATTAATCCAGTAGTCATTCATATATTCCCCAATGGTCTCTTTACATTCCTAGATCACATTATTCCACTTCTCATTCTCTATGAGAGGTTTATCCAAGAGCCATTTATCATCCCAGAATTGTATCTTCCTACCATTTCCCATCTTCCATCTAGCCCCTTTACTAATAAGCTTCTTACCCTTGCTTATACTATTCCAAACAAATGACCCCTAGATATCATTTTGAGCTTGAAGAATTCCTTCTAGAGAAGTGAGATGGTATTTGCTTTTGATTATTGTATTCCATTCTTTTTCATCTTCAAATATCCTCCAGCATTGTTTAGCTAAAAGGGCCTTATTTGTATTAGTAATATTTCTGATGCCTAGCCCCCCCAGCTTCTTTGGTTTACAAACCCTCTCCCAAGACACCAAGCTAAGTCTCATTTTCTCTTCCATACCAATCCAAAGGAACTTTAAAAAAAAATTTCAATAAGGTCAATATACTTTAGAGGAATTTTGAATAGACTTAGAGCATAAATAAGGAGGTTTTGAAGAGTAGCCTTCAGCAGTTGAACTTTTCCAGCTTGGCTAAGAATCACCCCTTTCCAACCCACCAACTTATTATGGAATCTATCAAGAATTTCATTCCAAAAATTGGCCTCCAGTTTCAAACACAATGGCAAGCCTAAGGGGCAGGGAGCCTCCCTATCTTACACCGAAGAATGGAAGAAATTTTATTCATTCTAGCTTCAGGTGTGTTAAAGAAATATAGAAAGCTTTTCTCCCACTTTATGAGTTGGCCAGTAGCATTAAAATAAACATTGAGATCTTTTTTAATGTTCCTCACCTCTTTGACAGTAGATTCCCTCATAAGAACCATGTCATCAACAAATTGTTCATGAGAACATTTAATCTATGCAGAAGAGGGTTGCAGGCCAGAGATCTACCCATGATTAACTTGGTTTTTGAAGAACCTTCCAAGACTTTCAGCCATGATGGCGAAGAGGATAGGGGAGATAGGGTCTCCTTGCCTCAACCCCCTAGAAGGTCTAAAGAAGGGAGAGGAGCCACCATTCACAATCACAAAAGAGGACATAGTTGTAACCAATTGCATGATTAGTTTGACCACACCATTATCAAAACCAAAAGCCTGAATAATTTTGGAAAGAGCTCCCAGTCCACTCTATCATAGGCTTTGGATAAATCAAGCTTTATTAGGAAGCCCTGTTTCCCTGATTTCTCCAAAGAATGGATATTCTCATGTACCACCATAATGGAGCCCATAATTTGTCTCCCTGGGACAAAGCCATTTTGTTGAGGAGAGATGAGACAAGGGAGAAGCTTTAAAATCCTAGTAGTGAGGACCTTTGACATAATCTTGTACAATGAGTTACAAAGGTTGATAGGCCTAAACCAGTTAGGAGCATTAGCTCCTGGTCTTTTCAGAATAAGGGCTATAAATGTAGAGTTAAGTTCTTTAAGAATAGATTTAGAGCCATAGAACTCTTTCACTGCTCCACACACATCTTTCCCAATGATACTCCAAAAGGATTGAAAGAAAAACATTTGGAACCCATCCGGACCAAGAGATTTTCCTCCTTCAAAAGAATGAATAGCCCTTTTAATTTCTTCATCCTTAGGAATAGACTTAAGAAAGTCATTATCCTTAGAATCCAACAGTGAAGGAATTGAACTCAACAAGGAGAATTGGTTCTCTTGATTCAGCTCTTTCTCCTTGGAAAGAAGAGAAGTGAAATAGCCCATCATTTCTCTTATTATTTCCTCCTCCTTAGTTAAAGTACATCTGGTAGTAACAAGATAATTAATTCTATTCATTGCTTTATGCTTCATAGCTGTAAGGTGAAAAAATCTAGCGTTCTTGTCTCCTGCTTTCAACCAAAGGGATCTTGATCTTTGTCTCTGGAAGGTCTCCTCTTTCATAATGATATTGTGATAGTCTACAAGAACTTGATTTTCCTCTTTTATGCTTTCTCCAGTCAATCCAAAACTTTGTATCTTATCTTGAACTTCTTTTAATTCAATTTGAATCTTATGTTTGGTTTGGAATATATCACCAAATACATCCTTATTCATTTTCTTACTTTTTCTTTGACATTTGCCCATTTTTTGCCACTTGGCACATAGCTTTTCCTTCCACTTTAATATTCCACCATTCCCTGATTCTGTTTTCAAAATTTGGGTGAGCCAACCACATTTTTTCAAGTCTAAAAGGGGAATGTCTTTTCCCGCTAAAGGGATTAGCAAGAAAGGAAATGGGGTAGTGATCCGAGCCAATACGGTTGGGAGAGGAGAGGGTGCAAGAAAATTTAGCAAAGTAGTTATGAGAAAGGAGGACCCTGTCAAGCTTCACCTGGATAAGGTTAGCACCCACTCTCCTATTAGACCAAGTGTAATCAATACCTTTGAGATCAACATCCAACAAGCCTTCATTACTAATAAATTCCATAAGGTCCACCCTGCTTTCCACTTGAGTGTTGTTTCCTCCTCTTTTTTAAACTTCTTTCAGAGGAGTATTAAAGTCTCCCATCAACATCCAGTTCTCATCTGGATAATCATTCCTAAGCTCATGAATCTTTTTCCAAAGTTTGAGTCTACCTGATTTAGTATTAGGAGTGTACACATTAATCAGAGTCCAAGAAAAGTTATCCTTAATGCTGCTAACTTTGACTGCCAGAAAGTTCTTATCCTCTCTTAGAAGAATGTAATGAAAACACTTAGAGTTATAGTAAATAGCCAAGCCTCTAGAGGCACCTTCTAAATCACTACCAAACTTCTCAACCTTCTTAAGTAGATTTATTTTAGCTATCTTGCCTTTAACCATTTTAGTTTCTTGAATAAGAAAAATGTGGGGATTAGAATCTCTAACTAAATTCCTAACAATATCTTATTTATGAGGACTATCTAGACCTCTAATGTTCCAAGATAAAATCTTCATTTAAGGTTTGGGGAGCAGACTTGATCGATGGTGAGTTGTCTTCCATCGGCTATGTTCTATTTTGCTTCTAGTTCTCTTTGTTCCTTTTCAGAAACTCTTCCTCTATCTCTTTTGGGAGTTCTTGTATCCTCCTTTTGTTGTTGTCCTCTTTTTTGGACTCCTCCATATTTGATTTGTCCTCCCTTCTTTCTTGATTTAGATAACGATCATCCTATTGAAACCCTTGAATTGGTTTTTCCTTATAAGGGAATCTGGTCTTTATTATTTTCCATTCTAGGCTGGGGACCAAATCTTTTACATGCTGGAGATTTTTTGCTAACTTGAATTGAGGGGTTCTTATTTCTCTCTACTTCCACTATTTTAGAGTCATCATTCTATCCTTTGAGATGATCCTACCTTGAATCAGACTCTAAAAGAATAGTATTCGAGGCTTCACTATTGTTTTGATGTAATGCTTTCATGTCTTCACCTGTCCCCTGAAGTCCTAGCTGGGAGTCCCTCCCTTTTGTAGAATCCAGCCTATCTTCCACCCTGGAGATCAGCTGAGGATCAAAATCATTTGAAAGATCAATGGTCTTCTCAGATTAAAAGAAAAAATTATATACAAACTATATACACACACTTTGTTAAAAGCATTTCTTTGATTAAATTAATTGGGAGGGGGCCCAAATCTAAACATCAAGCTAGAAGGAAAAAGAAAAGGGAGGAACTCACAAGCAGTGAGACCACCAAAAAATAGTAAGGAAAAATCCCCATACTAAAGAGAAATCTTTTAAACATAGCAATAAATGGTGGGAATAGGGAGCTTGACCCCTACAAAGATTATAGACTCAAAACAAAGGGTTTTAGGAAAGAACCTTGAACCATCTTCTAAATGAAAATCCTTGAATTGAAAATTGAACAGCCAAGGAAACTAAAAAATTACAACAAGTTTTGAAAGGACTCCAGAAACCTTTTATTGATAGGACCACCTTGACTAGAGACAATCTCAAATAAAGAATGAAACAACAGATAATTGGTTGCACTCAAGAAACTTGTGATAGTTGAATCACCTAGCCATACCAAAAACATATTATACAAAACATCCAAAGAATAGCCAAGCTCAAATAAGTCCAAAAAGTTTTGAAAGGCATCCCTAAACCTTATGCTAGTATAATTCCTTATAGACAAAGCATCAAGGACCACCTCAATAGGTTTGTTATAATTAGTTTTACAATAGGAGATCAAGAGGTTTTGAAAGGAATCTTCCAATGTTATGGTCAAAAATTCACAATGAAAAGAAATGGTCGTAGAGAGAGAAGAGGGAAAGGAGTCCAATCCCATCCAGGAGAAAACAAATACAAACACAACATCCTTGACCCCCTCAATGAGTTCACTATCCATATAATAAGTGTATCATCTATCGTAAATTATAAGAACCTTATTGGTGTGTACAATTTTATGATTTTTAGCACCCACCTTAGTGTGTTTTCATAGTAGGAATTCATATGGCACTTAATGGATACCTAAGTTCCAATATAAGTCATTTGTTATTTAAAAATAAATAAAGGTAGGACCTCACTTCTAAGTGTTCTCCTCTTTTATTTCTCCAATCTAATAATTTATTTGATCACATAGGCCCTATATTACCATTTTCAATCTTCCCCTTTTTTCCTGACCTTGAAATTAGTTGTGCCTTGTAATCTAGCATCTCTTAATTATCTAGTACTAGTGGTTATAATTTGAGCCTTGATTGGATGGAGCATAACACCTAAGGCATTATGTTCCTGGGAACATAGTGCTACCTAGAGCATTATGTTTCCCATGGTTTGGGCTGAAATTTGAATCAAGGCCTTGTCTTAGTAATTTGGTGGGTTATTTGGGTTTATGGATAGACCTTCTGAGTTTTAAATCTTATGACGTTGTGAGAGGTATCTAAACAACATATCTCTACTTATTTGGGCATCAAATTTTTAAGGAAATATATTGCATATACTCTCAACCATTCACACCCATTATTAAGTAATCAAGATAAGAAATATTCAAGCATTCAAGATTTAGAATTCTTCTAAAGAAGTCAAGGTGTTCTTCTCCATGGATAAACTCATTTCCCTCATTGAAGGCTAAGAAAAAGGAGTTTTCACTCAAGGAAGAAGAAACATCTACATTCACTCAAGTCTTCTTTATTTTTCTCAATCAAGCATTGGGGAGAGCTACAACATCCATTAAACATGATTTTGTCTTTCATCATTTCCTAAACTAGATTTTTATTTAAATTCAAAGCTATTGCATCAACATACTTGATCACATTCAAAGAAGCTTGTATTACTGGGGTATCATTTACTTCATTTTACAGATGTAGCCTCTATTAAATGACAACACATGTAATCATTTATTTTATTTCATTTCAAGGTTGATTCAAAACAAGGTTTTGACCAAGGAAAAATCCCCTATCCAACATTCTTCCTTATTTTTTCTATGTGCAAGAACATTTAACGAATCTATTAAGACTTAACCTAGAAAGTGTAGAACCTGTTGAATGTACGATGAAATTTTTAGTTAAAATCATTGGGTATACAGTGACTTGATCTATTTTTACCTTGGAACATAATGCCAAGGTGTTTTTTAGCTACTAGATCTACTCTAATTCAAACTGCATATCAACATTGTCATGCCCTGCAAGAGAACTGGGGAAGAGAACAAAGATTCTCGTAGAAAAGAAAACCTAAGTAACAAATTATGAGAAATTTTGAACTTTTAAAATTTTTATATGAACAATTCATAAACAAAGTTAACTTAGATTCCTCCCAAGATTCGCTACAAGAATAAGAACATTCCCTTTAAATTTATCAAATGTATTAACAATAAGATAACTCTTAAAGAAACTACATTATATCATTTGAAAATCCTTTATAAAGAAATATAAATTCTTTCTTTTCAATTTGACATTTCAATCCATCTATATTCCTAAGTATCCTTTATGAACAATATAACATTTAAAGCATTTATACCATATAATAGATTCATCCAAGAATTACACATATGAAATCATCACATTTGATTCACTATTTTATGTTAATCAACAATAATGAGAAACATGCCACTTTTCTTGAAAACTTAAGAAATTCCTTTTTCTTTTTCAATAAACATGATATACATAAAGTTCACATTTTCCCTTTTCTTTTCCTAAATCTACCCAATCCAAGATACATCAATTTGAAATACCATGATGATTACATTACATTAATATCCTCTTAGAAGGTTACAATAAGTTTACATTTAATTGAATATAATAAAAGATAAGTACAATGTCTTCTTTCTTCAAAACTGGAACATGTAAGAATCCTTAAGCATTGCAACTACAAAAGGTACCTAGATAAAAATATTTACCACCCAACCATGTGGATACAAAAATTACCACTCCCCCATGCTAGGAGATAAACACCAAGGTCCACAAAAGAAGTGATAAGTAGGCCATACCTAGGTTTGGGTAACCTTTCCCAAACAACAAGTGAAAAGAAGATCAAAGTACAAAACCCTTCCTAAAAGGTTTCAAGGCTAGGTAGAAACTCTAAGTGGAAAGCTAGGTGAGTGTTATCACATAGCCCTCACCCCTTTGGTTGTCCTTGTACTATCCACTCTTGGCCCTGACCCCAAGTAGGCACATGTAGAACTGAATTCCTTTCGTAATGACAAGCATCATTCAGTTGTACCTACGCATAGGTACCTTCTCCCACTCCCATCCATAGCCTTTACTAGCACTAATGGCATGGGAAACACATACATTAATCTTTTTAGTGTTTTTTCCCATCCCCATAAGTTTTAATTAAGTTATCACTTGTTAAAATAACTCATCAGTGGGTTATCCTAGTTCTAGCCACTTAGGGCCCTGACCCCACACTGAGAGTCACTCACCTAGTGTTCTTAGGTTTCATAACCTTACCCAAACATAATATACACACAATAAATGAAGTAAAACAAGTCATATCAACATTTAAGAACTTACATTCAAGAATAGGAAAGATTAGGAATGTTTAGGAATGATTAGGGAGCCATAGAATAGCCCTAGACCACCAGACAACCCTAAACCCTAATCCTGATTTGTAAACACATCATGGAACTTAACTAGGAATATAAATGCACCATACAACATTAACTACAAGGAAAAATGCCACAAGATGCCCCAAAGACAGTTAGCGTTAGCCCCAAATCATTCAAGAACCCTAAAAGACCAACTAGGTCCAAAACTAGGGTTTTTGGAAGAGTTGCGTAGTTGGTTCAAGAAGTTGCACAGTTGGGCCCTAGAACTATGTAGTTGGGGCCTCAAGTTGTGTATTTGGTAATGGGAATTGCGTAGTTGGTTTCTAGAATTGCGCAATTAGTCTGAGTCTATGGCTAATCAAAATTATAACTTGTAGACTTGCATTCTGAGTAAACTAGGCATAATAGAGGCTATGGATACATAATCTGGGCAAGACCCATTTTAGATCTCCCAATTTCCCTACAAAAATATCCCTCAAACCCATTCCATCTACAACCTAAACCTACTCTAGATCTGGAAATAGGAAATAGGCTCCTAGAACAAAGTGCAACAAAAGAAGGAAACTAGAAGCTCCTAAGGTCTAGGAGTTCCTACAGACCCCTAAGACATATTAGAAGATGTAAATAGGATCCTAGGGAGTCTCCAGAATCTATCCAATGCCCAAAATGAAATCAAATAAACTCTAAGAGGATTATACAATCATTTGAGGAAACTATGCATCTAAAAATATCCATTCCTAAACTTTCTCATTCCATAAAGTAAACACGGTACAGTAGCATGATCATACTTTAAATTGAAGTCCTACATTAATCCAGCAAGTATAAATAATCAATATGACATCAACACACAAAGGAAAGTGCATCTATTTATGCAATACTATATCATAACTATCCTTTCTCACTTGACAATACAATCATAAAATAATAGCCTATCCATTCTTTAATCTATAGATTTATAGAAGACATCAAGTAGATAGTGTATGCACCCTAAAATGGTCGCTTAGACTTTGGGCCCCATTTATTAATTTATCAATAAATTATGAATGGTAAAAATAAATGGCTTACATATTTAGAAACTAGATTCATTAATAGTTACTGTGAAATTGGTTTGGTTTCATTTAGATTCTTTTTGAGAAAGATATGTGATTCTCTAGGCAGGGTTTGGTGTTTTAAATCTGGTTTATGACAGAAAAATGGCAGTCTGAAAAGGTTATTGGTTGAGGAACCAAATGGAATCATAAGACCTTTTAATTTTGGGAAATGGTAGTTCTTTATGTTGGCTAAAAACTTCATTTTTTCCAGAAATTTTAATCTTGTGATTTTATGGGTCAAATAAATCAATCTTTAAAGACTGTCTTGAAGACAATGATGTTAAATCAAACTCCTAGTAATTGATTTTCATATCTAACCATCTTAGGGTTTTTTTTCGGATGTGTGCTAAATGCTGGAGTGTAGATCTTTGGACCTAAGGTGAGTTCTTAAAATCTCTATAACACTTGGTTTGGTCATAAAATTAATCTCTCATGTGTTTGGCTTGAGTGTTACACACTTTCATAGAACACATTTTTTATGCTATTAATGGGAAATAAACGAACATAGATTTGCTTTCATAGAAGTTTGTGTTTAAGTGCATGCTTGTCTTTTAAACTTTAAGTAATTCTTGGTTCAAATATCAAAATATCTCATTGAGTAATTTAGGGCATAGATTCATTCCTAGTTTACATGAAGAGTTAAATGCACCACTTTGTGGACTCACTTCATGTGTACTTGGAAAGTTAAATATTCCATGATTCAAACCCTCTTGCACTTATGAGTAGTATTGATAAGCAGTCTTAGATTACTTGTGATTGATCTAGATTGATATCTTGGGTTATTGGACTCGCTCATCCACCGGCCCCTCATTCCACCCCGTGGTTGCAAGGTCAGCGCCACATTAAAGGGGAGGGGTCTACAGGAAAGAAGCGTTAATTGTTCCACTAGGCAACCCTTTTGTGCTTTCTGAAACTCACTTGTTTTCTAGGTTGTGGACTTGTTTGTAGCTTGTGTGAGGTGTTAAGTGTTCCACCTTGTGGACTCACCTCATATTTGCTGTAAGCATTAAGTGTTCCACCTTTAGTGCTTTCCAACATTTTTTGATAGAGAATTACTTACTTTTTCATTTTTAGAAGGCCTGCTTGGGGATTTCATCACCTCAAGGGACGACCTTAACTCCGTGTTCCGGTGGAGTATAAATATCAGGAGGTGAATCCAAAGACACCTCTCTTGCGAATGAGTTAGATTTCACTCTTGGCTAAGCCTCAAAGAACTTTATAACTTTGAGAAGTGAAGGAGGAGATTTGGGTTACCGTCTCCCCCCGGCTGTGTGATTTCTGATTCTTCTCATCTACGAATTTGGGCCTCACATACCTTGCGTATATCGACGACTCCCTTTAGAAAAGCCATGTATATCCTTGTAGACAGCTTGCTAGGATGTTGTTGTGTTCTACATGTCTACTAAAACATTTTCAAGAACATACACAAGTAGAATCTTTAAGGAGTAGCATACTAAGTCACTTGATTGTTTGTGTGCAAGGTTTCTTTGCCCCTTGTTCATTGTTTGAAGACAATTGCTTGCTTGAACTCCTTGATTGTTGTCTTATGTGCTTGATCAATGATAAAAATCTATTGATGTACTTGATCTTTTAAAACGAACACAAAAACTGAGTTCCTGAGTTGAAGCACCAACCTTTTTACAGCTTGCTTGATTTTCTATCTTGTCATTAGAGACCTGTCTTTGTCCTCTAGAGATAGCATCATTTGGTTTACAAAGTCACCTTGGAAATAATTGTCAAGTCAGAAGGTTATTCTTGGTGAGAAAGTTTATCTCTAGAATTGTTAGCCACATTCTTGGAGAATTTTAGTACTCTTTTTGTCCAAACCATTTCCATCAAATTCAATTTCAATTATATTCTGGCCTAGTCCAACCTCCTGATTCAAAAGTGCAAGGGTAGTCACCCTTTGATTTGAGGCACCTCTTTGACAATGTTGGTAATGCCTTTTGCAATTTCTATCTTACCATCTCCCTTTGGACATTAGAGAACTTTGATTATCCTATTTTGGTGTTGATATTTTGTGAGGTCATCTTATCACCAAGTGTCTTCTATTCTTAGTCTTCCTTGGTTAGTCCAGGTCAGATCCTAGGTGTTGTATTGTTGCTCAACATCTCAATGAACATTAATGGTATCAATTGCACAAGATGACTTTTCCCATGTTTTTTTTTCTAAAGTCTTCTCTTCACATGGGATATTCTTCTTCTTCCTCTTGATTCTTTTCCTCTTACTATCTAGTCTATTTTCTTCTATTTCATCTCTTTTGTCGCTTCCATGCTTGATTCTTCTTCTTCTAGAACCATGAATTACAAATATCTTGCTATGGAACCTCTTTTAAAAATGGATGATCTTGAACTCATTAATGAACTCGAAGAGTTTTGTTCCTCTAATAGTCCTAAATATGGAAAAGGTGATAAACTTAAGATAAAAATAAAAAAAAGATTGAAGGAATCAGACGCCTTTTCTAGAATCATACGCATGATCTTGTCATGACTTCCTTCTTCCAAATACTCTTCATATTCTAAGTCTTCTCATCCTTCCTCATCTTCCAAGTCATACCATGACTCTTTTAGACATTATTTACATTCCTCATTATCTAAGTCTTCTTCTTCCCCCAGATCTTCACCTTCCTCTTCTTCATGATCTCGTTCCTCTTCTACTTCTCCCAAGAGTCTTACTTCTCTTCACAAGACATACCATAATGAGCAATGGGATAATCCTTGTGATACCTCTTCTATGAAGAATGACACACCCATCTTTGATGACTATGATGGCTATGATGATGAACCATGTAGTGATACCTATGACACTTCTATTCCTAAGAGTCCTCCTAGCCGTGTGCTTGTGCTTACTGGAAATGGGTCATCCCATTGGATAGATCAGGATGGTGATCCATATGACTCTGATTTTGAGAGAAATTATGATATTTGTTGTGACCAATACGATACATCTACTTCTATTGAGGAAGAGAAATTTTTCCGTGCTGACTATAAACGTAAATACTATAAGAATTTTTCCTCTAAGAAATCTCATGCTGAAAATAAAGATTTTACTCTCAAGCAAGATCATGTTAATGCTAGAACTTTGTCTTGTGATGGTTCCATTCCATCCCTTACTTCTTCCAATACCCATACATTTCCTAAAGCTTCTGAATCTTCCAAATCTTTCACAAATTCTTCATCCAACAAAGATCCTAATGCTTTTCACGTGGTTCCCTATAGTTATCCTCAAGGGCTAACTCTTAAAGATACTCAAGCTAACCTTCACTTGGCTGCAAATACTTCTGATAATGCTAAATCTAAAGAGCCTAAGCCTTTATGCGCTATAATGCCTACTTCAGCTATTCCTTCACCATCTCTACCAAAGTCTTCCATACAACTCCAACCTGCTTCGTTGTCCTTAGAAGTGGCTTCATGTCAAGAGGACTCTAAAAATAATAAAGAAAAGAATATAAAGAAAGATCAAGATCAAGAACCCTCCATGTCATCCACTCCTTTTCATAACGTTCCCTATCCGCGTCATGGTTCTTTTGATCCTTTACACCCTTCCTCATTTGTTCCACCATGTCTTAAGTCTTCTCTGAAGCAAGATCGAGTTACTACTCACACCGTTGAGCTTATTAAAAATCAAAATAACCTTACTGCGCTTTCACTTTCCAAAGATGATACTTCCATTAAGGTTATTAAAAATGGTGTTGTTACTTCTGATGTTAAGCCTATTCAAGAGACAAATTCTGCACTTGTGCTATCCAAAGATCCTTGTCAAGATCAAAGTCTTCCATCTTCTTGTTCTACCATTCCATGTTCACTTCCACTTTCTACTCTTCCTAAGTCTTCGCAAGCTTTGAATGATCCTATCAAAGAAAATTATCTTATTCAAGATGTCCAGGATCCTATTGAAAATTTTAATGCTCACTCTGAAGATGTTGATATCCTTGGTTGTCATATAGATGTTGATGAACTTATTGATTATCCTTTTGCATCTTCCACTTCCATCCTTGGACCTCTTCCACCACTACTAAGGACTTCACGTCTTCCTTCCATATTGGGTCCTTATGTCCCTTCATTTTCCCCTCCTAACTCTCCTAATTCATCATCTATCTTGGGTCCTTATGTCCCTCCATCTCCTATCTTTCCTCAAGATCAACATAGATGCATACCTTGGAATCCTTTTCATCCATCCACCCATCTACACTAGTCATATTATCCTTCTTCTTCCACACGTCCCAAGTCTTTTCGAAGTAACTTGAATGTTCAATATAAGAAAAAGAAACAATACAAGAATCCATCAAAGAAAGAAGATCACCATGTCTCCTCTAATCGACATAGGGGCATAAAGTCAAAAGAGATATCTAAGAAGAAAACTACAAGACAAGTATGGGTTCCAAAATCCATCATTCAAGATATTCTCTCTAAGTCATCAAAAGGAAATAAAAATCCTAAGGCTATATGGATTCCAAAGTCTCTCTTGAGAGAGTCTAATGTTGAACAAAAAGTGAAGTTGACATTCAAGCTTCTAAAGGCTTCCACTCCATCTTCTTCCAAAAACATTCTTTCATTTCATGCACCTAAACCGCAACCTCTACAAAACATTCACCATATTCCTTCATGTATTCCTTCATTCAAGTTTCCTCCATCCTCTCACCACCCTCCAAGGTGTGCATCGATGTTTCTCTTACCTTCCTTTCCATCTACTCTTTCACAATCCTTCCATTCATTGTTCTCTTGCCTTCTATCATTTTTCCTCATTTGCATATTCCTCCTATCTTCCAACTCCACTCACTTTACATAAAACCTTATCCTCCATTTTTCTCTTCCATCTTCCTTTCCCTATCAGTATCTTTGAGCATATCATTTTGAATCCTTGGCATATCATGGTTTATCCTTTCAAGGAACATTATCTAAAAGCTTGCCTTCTTCCAAAAATTATAAAATTCAAAAAAAAAAGAGAAAAAAAGAGGGAAAAAATGAAAATATTGAAAATATGCCTTGGTGAAAACCTGGAAACAGGCCCCTTGGTAGCAAAAGTAAAGAGAAATAAATTCGTCCTATGGTAAAAACCACTCCCTTGTGGCACCTTGGATAAGTACCATGATGAAAACTTGGCAATCAGGCATCATACGTAGTTCTTCTACATATCTCATCCATTCCATCTTCTCTCTTTGATCTTGACAAGGTTGATCTATACACGTACATTTGGCTATCTCAGGAGCGGTCTTACGATGATCTTGATTTCATTCCTTTCATGTCTAGCCTTCATATCTATTCTCCTCCATTCATTCTATCCTTTCACTAGCCTTTTCCTCTTTGGTCTTGATCTAATAATAAAAAGAGAAACACGATCCTATGAAGCCTCTTGACATGTCTACTCCTTTGGACTGCATCTTTTTCTTCTTTTGCATTATGCCTTTCTGACTTATCCTATGTTGGCCTTCCATCGCTTGTTCAAATGTGCTTTACATGATAATTTTTCCCTAGCTTGGGTACTCTTGAGGAGTTTTCCTTTGAGGATTTCTTCCATTCATTCTCCTTCATTCTGTTGTCTTCCATCTCTCCCACCAGCTTGCTAATCCCTCTTGTTCTCCACCTCGCTAGACATTGGGACTGCACGATGTGATCTTTCTTGGGAGTTTGATGCTCATTCTGTCTGGGGGCATCCTTTGTATATAATTATTGATCCTGAAAAAATCCAAAAAAAAATTGATATATTCTTAAAAAATTTCAAAAAAACTCATATATAATGCTGAAAAATACAAAAAAAATAAAAAAATACAAAAAAATACAAAAAAAAAAAAAATAAAAAAAAAAAATAAAAATAGAAAAAGTGCATTGTTGAAAACCTAGAAACAGGCGCCTTGGTAGCAAAAAATACAAAAAAATTATAAAAAGTCTTGAAAAAATTCTTCCAAGTGGTGAAAACCTGGAAACAGGCGCTACTTGAGGCCTTTGCACCCCTATTTCTTAGCATGTGTCCTCAACACTTAGCCTTTCTCCATCATACCTTGTCCTTCTTGCCTTGGTTTGGAATTGGTCTTTGTCTTTGTCTAGGGAGCATCACTGTGTTAGCTTTGCTCTCTTAGATATGCTTGTCTTTAGGACACCTCACAAATGGTGTTTTTCAACACCAACTTAACTGTGTTTTTCAACACAACCCCTGACATCGAGTGTTTTTCAACACTTATCAGTTTGGTCTTATCTAGTTTTGTCATGTGATCTTACCTGCTTGCAAGCATTCGATCCTTATCCTCAGAACTCAGTATCAGTTTACACACTTAAAATTTTTAAACAAAACACTTAATGTTTGAGATATGTCATGATCTTTTCTTTGTGTGCTGACTCATATTGATTTTCATTGAGTGTCCTTGTCTAATAAGTTTCTCCGTGATGCATAGCTAGAGGACTTGGGGCATGGGGCATGTTTTTATTTGCTTTCTTCTTGTGGGTGTTGTCTTGAACCTCTTCAATGTCTCTTGTTGTCTCCTTGACACACTTAGGGGATTTGAGGCATCATCCTTGACTATTTTTTGCACAACCGTTCTCATGGTCATCCCGGCGTTTATGCCTTGATGCGAGCATGGTTTTGCTACATTAAATTGGGTAAGCTAACATTGCAATCATCTTGGCCTTTATGTCTATGATGCTCATGTTAGAATCTTTCCACATTCCAATCCAAATATAAATCACATTCATATCGTCATAGTTGCGTTTGTGACTAGTGTTGATTGTGTGATTGTCTGATGTCCGATAATAATGGCCCTATGATGAAAATAAGTTCTTTTACATTCTCTAATGAATGATGAACACAAAAAACCTATGTTACCCATGCAAGTACACCTTTGTATTTTCATGTAGCTTGCATTATTTAGACTTCATGTTAAATTTGCACTTTTAGGCTGCATTATGAGTTTGAGAGGGTTTCCTTCATCTTTCTTGTGGACTTTTAGTCAACTGTGGTCATGATTTGATCTTCATTTCCTTATCTTCTTTCGTGATCTCAACCAAAATTTCCTATCTTAAACAGTTGATTGATTTTGGTGCATCCTCTTTCTTGAGACAAATTATCTTTCTTCTCTCCATTTCTTTCCATTTCTTCCAAACTTTTATCTTCCATTTGCTTTCACCCCACTTATTTTCTTCTAATTCAATCTTGGGGCATAATATTTCTTGCTGATCTACCTTGGTTTTGTAATTCTTATATTTTTCATCTTACATAAAGAACCTTATCGTTAGTTCGATTTGATCAAATTTATCAATTTACTATTTCTCCTTTATCTCATTTCAATTTCAATCAGGAGGGGGTAGTACCTATCAAACTTCAATCCTTGATTTACCTTTATCAAATTTATCAATTGCTTCTCTTGGGGCAACCTTGCTTGAGATTCTTATCTCCTATTTTGGACTTGATTCAGCTATGTCTCATCCTTTAGCTTTAGCTTATGCTTGTCCTGATGTGTTCCCATCCATCGAACACACATCTGGGCTATTTTGTGATCCCAAATCGATCTCACACTGCAATTCCATTCTTTGACTGCATGTGATCCCGAGTCAACCTCACATTAGTCAAAGAGGGGCAAATGTATGCACCCTAAAATGGTTGCCTAGACTTTGAGCCCCATTTATTAATTTAGCAATTTCTTGAATCAGTGATTTGCAATTTTCAAATCAATTCCTTGATTAAATCGCAATTAAATCCATAATTCAAATATTTCTAAGGTTTGATCATTTCATCAATAATTTTATTTAATTAAAAGAAATATTCTCTTTTAAATAAATAAAATAGGCTTATTTAATTAAAAAATATATCTTAAATAAAATAATCTTATTTAATTAAAACCCCTTTTAATTGAATGATTTTATCTTATTTAAATCAAATATTCCTCTTTTTATTAAATAAACTTGTCTTATTTATTTAAAAGATAATTCCTCTTTTAAATAAATAAAATCCTCTCAAAAGATCTTTTGTGATGGAAAAGGAAATAAATCAAATAAAAATAAAACAAAAATCCTTTTCTTGATTCTTTCAATAAATTTTATTTAATTAAAAGAAATATTCCCTCTTAAATAAATAAAATAACCTTATTTAATTGAAAGAAATATCTTTTAAATGAAATAAATTTATTTAATTAAAATCTCTTTTAATTAAATGATTTTATCTTATTTAGAATAATATCTCTCTTTTAATTAAATAATGTTATCTTGTTTAATTAATGAAGAATCATTCTTTTAAATAAATAAAAAATTCTCTTAAAACTCTTTGTGATGAAAAAAGGGAAACAAATAATATAAAATAAATAAAATCCCTTTTCTCTCCACACTTTCTAAAAAATGAGCTTTATTTCCTCTTTTTGGATTTATCCCACATTGCTCTTGGAGATGCAATATCTTCCACAATTTCTTATATAAGGAGCCCTCTCCTTCTCATTTCAGATCTCAGAATTTTCATGTTATTGTTATACTGCAGGTTTGGAGAGCAATCTTGGAAGAAGCTTTTGAGCACATTTGGAGCTTGGATATTTGAGACTTCTTTCTTCTTGTCTCCGTCTCTCATGCATTATGGCAATCCATAGTTTAGATTAATATTGCATTCACATAATAGTTTAAATTCATGTTTCCATTCATAGATTAACATTGTATAAGCATTCTTTTCAATAGAATAGTATGTTTCTTCCATTGTTATCATCTAGGCTAGTTTCATTTGCATGCAATAACTTGATGATTCAATGGAGATTAGCATTCTTGCTTCTCGTCCTTGAATCTCTCGTTCTATGGTGTACTTGCATGGGTTTAACAAGGTCAATCTGAGGGTCTCATAATACAATCCCTGCACTCCATGAATAGAGAGCTGTGAATCGATATTCGAGAGCTCATTATTGAGTCTTCTTGAATGCAAGGATTCACAGAAGTGTGACACAAATTCATCACACAGATAGCATTCAACAAGGAAAAAAAAACACTTATGAGGATAGAGGCATGATTGAAAATAATAATACTATCATTATCTTGATATAGATTTATATAATAGATAGCTATCCAAATAATCAAACATCACATAAGAAGGAGCATCTTCCAGGATAGCTCCTACCTGGATTCCGGTGGAGAAAACCATTGAAGAAGAAGAATGATCCTATCAACCTTAGCCTATTTCCAGCACTCCACTAGATTCCCTCTGATTGCGAACACCACCTTTTCCCGTAATACTTATATGGCTCAAATATGATATCTTGAAACTATACTAAAGTTCCCTGAGCAATCATCTAGCCAAAAACTACTATGATTTCGATATGATCTCCTATCTCCCCAAAATGATAATGCTTCTCAAGAATCAAATTCATCCAAATTCCCCATCCTACAGGGATTCTTCCTGTAAATAGGTTGAAGGAGTAGTTGCACGAGAAATCCAACCGGTGCAACTATCCAAACCAACATTTGGTTAATAGTTTAGGCTTAAATAATATTAATAAAGCCTTTTCCAGGAGAGATAGACGTATATTTATTTATTACAATAATAGATAATTTATGTTTCCTTTATTTAAGGAAGGCATTAACAATTATTTCCTCCAACACATTTACTATTACCTAAGTTACCTAAGCCATAGTAAAGGAAGATATTTATTTAATATTTATTTGCAATTCCACAAACTTATTTAATTTCTCATTAATATAATTTAAATGCAATAATTATTTTCACACACATATAATTATAGAAAAAAATAAAATTATATATATATATATAGGCATATGTGTGCACCCATATGCTTATGTGTACATCTATCATAATTAAGACACATTATTATTAATATCATAAACATCTAATTATTATGAATATTATTGTCTAATCAAATACTAAATCATATTCCACACAAAATATAATCATGATATATATATATATATATATATATATATATATATATATATATATATATATATATATATATATATATATATAGGGTAACTACTAACATAAGATAAAAGATACCATAACACATTTTAACTTTACCAATCACAACATCAACCTCTCAGAAATACGAGAAACAATCAACAAGATCCACATAATCAAACTATCTAAGATACACAATGATGCATCATCTACGCAAGGGACTGACTCAGGAACTCCCCACCTAAGGATTAAAAGGGTCAGAGGTAGAGTTCCTTCTCATGGAACCTTGGTGATATCTTTGTAACAACAACAACGATCGAGGATTTGAGAGATCGCTTAGACCTCTGAGACCAGGTGGAGACAATGCTCGGTACGTGCAATCCTTCATCATCGAGAAGAAATACATGTGCAAATTTTATATATATATATATCCAATCAGACATATACAAACAAATGACTAGGATCAATACATCATGTGGACCTCAACTAATTGAGTAACTACAACTTCATCCTGACTCATGAAAACACATCAAACATGAAAACATGAGACATCATGGATAATAATGGTTTGATACAAATCTGAGGGTTATTTCTATGAAACATATAAAAATAGATGATTTCCAATTTCATAAACATATAAATGATAATCATAAATAGATGTATTTAAACATCTGATAAGCATATCATCATCTAAATAAGCATAAATGTAAACATATAGTTCTAACCATTATAAATAAAATATCCAAATGAAAGTCAAAGTATAATCATCTAAGAGAGTATTACATCCTCCCCCCTAGACTTAGGCTTACTCCTAGAAGCCTATAAATAGATAAGGATAATCATCTCTGAGTCTAACAGCATCCTCCCAAGTGGTTGAGGACTCATCATTGGGGTCCCATTGAACCCTTGCTTGATCTATGGTGCGACCCCTGAGGATCAGTGTTCGCTACTGCAAAATGCGTACGAGCTCTAAAGTCAACTTCCCATTCACTTCACAGGGTTTCAATGACGGTTCCCTGATGTTTGGCCTATCTAAGATCTAGAGTGGAAAATTCTTGGTGAGATCTACCTACATCACCCACCATGGGTTGTGAAGTCGCCTGTCTATAGCTAGCTACTAGGGTAGATTTCTAAGCATAGTTGACTGCAATATGACCATGTTGACCACAAGAGTAACATCCCATGTTCTTAAAAAAATTCCTTCTTGTGGAAGGTGCACTGGCTACTGATAACTACCCTGACTAAAATTTTGAGGTAAACTCTGAGCTGGTTGAGAATTAAGATAATGCTTAGTATGCTACCAGTTGCAAGAATAGTTTGATTGAGAGCCCCCATTCATGTTGTTATTGTTGTTTTTGTTGTGTTGAAATTTCCTTTTCTGGTGGTTCTGACTTCCTTTTGATGAAGAAGGATAGTTCCTAGGACCAGGTATTCCTTGAGTCAATTAATTCCTCTTGAATCCTATCATGACCTGAGAGGCATTACCTCCTTGACTACTTATCTAGCCTCCTAAAACCAAGGTTGCATTTTGTTCCACAATACGAGCCTTAATGACTGCATCATTAACTGTCTAACATTCAAACATTCTTACATTGCTAGCCAATTGGCCATTGAGGCCTCTAAGGAAGTGTTGAGTAAGCATGGGTTCATCATCTTTATATCCTAAGTAAGGCTTGAGTTCAAATAAATTTTTCTCATAGTCATCAACTAACATAGTTAATTTCCTTAAGCTGTGAAAATCTTCAGCTCTTTCTCATCTCTAGTGGTCAAAGAGAAATTGGGCTCGAAAGAGTTCTAGGAACAATTCCCATGAAAGGGTGGTTATATCAATGTGCAGTTTATCTTTCTCTATTTTCCACCAAGTGGATGCAAAATCTCTAAGGTGAATGACTACAAACCGAGCTTTTGTATTGTTGTTGTAAGGGTGCATGGAAAATAACCTTTCCAAATTGAATAACTAAGTCTCAGCTGTAGATCCACCTTGAGTTCCCTTAAATGGGTTAGTCTTAGTCTTGAAGAGGTCTCACATATGAGAAGCACATAGAGCATCATCTTCCATTGCCCAATCTCTTCTCCTAGGGCCCCTTTCTCTTTCCTCATGGTGAGTGGCATTAGCCTCCCCATGGTGGCCCCCATCCTGACCTGCATCTAACCTCTATAGTATCTGTTGTAAAAGTGTGTGTACTTGGGCCCCCTGAAAACCTCCTGATTCATTATGAGATTGATCCCCCCTACCCTCATATTGTTCTTCTTCTTGATAACTTTCTTGTTGAGATCTAGGAGGGGTATTTCGGGCACCTCCCCTTCTACTACGAGTCACATGAGGCATCCTGCCATAAGTAAGGAGAAGGATAAGTTTAAGGGTCCTAGTCCAATTATAGTTTTAAGTTTTCATTAGATGAATAACAAGTTTAAGAAGCATGGACAAAATTTCTAGGGCTCCAGTTTAGCAACTCAGTGCTCTAATACCAAAGATGTCATGCTCCATAAGGGAACCGGGGAAGAGAACAAAGATTCTCTAAGAAAAGAAAACCTAAGTAACGAATTATGAAAAATTTTGAACTTTTAAAAGTTTTATATGAACAATTCATAAACAAAAGTTAACTTAGATTCCTCCCAAGGTTCCCTACTAGAATAAGAACATTCCCTCTAAGTTTATCAAATGTACTAACAATAATATTAACTCTTAAAGAAACTACATTATATCATTTGAAAATCCTTTATAAAGAAATATAAATGCTTTCTTTTCAATTTCACATTTCAATCCATCTATATTCCTAAGTATCCTTTATGAACAATATAACATTTAAATCATTTATACCATATAATAGATTCATCTAAGAATTACACATACGAAATCATCACATTTGATTCACTAGTTTATCTTAATCAACAATAATGAGAAACATGCCACTTTGCTTGAAAACTTAAGAAATTCATTTTTCTTTTCAACAAACATGATTTACATAAAGTTCACATTTTCCCTTTTCTTTTCCTAAATCTATCCATTACAAGATACATCAATTTGAAATACCATGATGATTACATTACATTCATCTCCTCTTAGGAGGTTACAATAACTTTACATTTAATTGAATATAATGGAAGATAAGTACAATGTCTTCTTTCTTCAAAACTAGAACATGTAAGAATCCTTAAGCACGGCAACTGCAAAAAGGTACCTCGACAAAAATATTTACCACCCAACCATGTGGATACCAAAAGGCCCACTCCCCCGTGCTAGGAGATAAACACCAGGGTCCATAAAAGAAGTGATAAGTAGGCCATACCTAGGTTTGGGTAACCTTTCCCAAACAACAAGTGAAAAGAAGATCAAAGTACAAAACCCTTCCCAAAAGGTTTCAAGGCTAGGTAGAAACTATAAGTGACAAGCTAGGTAAGTGTCATCGTATAGCCCTTACCCCTTGGGTTTTTCTGGTACTAGCCACTCTTGGCCCTGACCGCCAAATAGGCACATGCAGAACTAAATGTCTTTCATACAGACAAGTGCCATTTAGTCGTACCTATGCATAGGTACATTCTGCCACTCCCACCCATAGCCTTTACTAGCACTAATGGCATGGGCAAGACATACATTAATCTTTTTAGTGTTTGTTCCCATCCCCATAAGTTTTAATTAAGTTATCACTTGTTAAAACAACTCATCAATGGGTTATCCTAGTTCTAGCCACTTAGGGCCCTGACCCCACACTGAGAGCCACTCACCTAGTGTTCTTAGGTTTCCCACCCTTACCCAAACATCATATACACACAATACATGAATTAAAACAAGTAATATCAACATTTAAGAACTTACATTCAAGAATGGGAAAGATTAGGAATGTTTAGGAATGATTAGGAACGATAAAGAAGCCATAGGATAGCCCTAGTCCACTAGACAACCCTAAACCCTAATCCTAATTCCTAAACACATCATGGAACTTAACTAGGAATCTAAATGCACCATATTGTATGCACCCTAAAATGGTTGCCTAGACTATGGGCCCCCATTCTTCAATTTATCAAATGATAGAATCAATTTATCAATTTCCTGAATCAATGCCTTGTAATATTTTTGATTCAAATCAATTTCCTTGATCAAATCATAATTAATTCAATTATTTCAATATTTCCTAAGGTTTGATCATTTATCCTAAGTCTCATTGTAATTAAAAGAACATGCTCCCTTTTAAATAAATAAAAAATCTTTTAATTAAATAATGGAAATCACTTTGCTAAAAATAATAAAATAAAAATAAAAAGTGCACTTTCTAATGAGATGGAATCTTTTGACGTTTTGAAAAAGGTTTTTGCCTCTTTATCTCAACCACTCATTATTTTGCCTCTTAATTATGTCTATTGATTTTGCCTTTTGAGAATCTTAAGCACATGGATCAACCAAGATTTAATCTCCACCATTGCTCATTTCTTTTTGCCTCTTAATCTTGACCATCCATTCATTTCTAGGTCCTTTATAAGGAATTCTCTCCTTCTCATTTAGGGATCCAAGATTTTATGTATTGTTATGCTATAGGTTTGGAGAGCAATTTTGGAGGAGAGTTTGAGCACTTGAGCTTGAACATTGCAACTTCTCTTTTCTTGTCTTGTTCTCTCATGCCTCCATGTAAATCCATTTAGATTACTCTTGTACTTGCATGTTAGATAGATTCATATTTCATTTCATAGAATAATGTTGCATGCATATTTCCTTTCATAGATTAGTTTGCTTTCATGCATTTTTATCATATAGAAATGCTCCTATTTTCATTTACATGCATATTTGATGATCATGGAGACTACCATTCTTTCTTTCCCTCTTTGAATCTCCTATTTTATGGTGTACTTGCATGGGTACAAACTAGATCTAAATTGAGGGCCTCCATTATAAACCCTTGCACTCTGTGAATAGAGAGCTATAAGTCACCATTTGAGACTTCATTCTTGAGAAATCTTGGATATAATGACAAATATAAGTGTGTCAACATTTTAGCATGCATTTTTGGCACCCATTGTGGGGCTGATGCTCCTGATTTTCCTTCATTTTATTCAGATTTTCAGATTTTCTAATCTTTACATGGTTATTTTATTAAATTTTTTCAAGCCTAACCCTTGTGCAGGATGAGTTGAAGATAAAACCTAGGGTTTTTATGGAAGATTTGATCATATCTCACAAATGGCTTGGAGTTTTGGTCTGAAATATTTTTTGCAGGTTGAAGATGGGTCAAATGTGTCTTAGTATGAAAATCAAATTTTTTGGAAGATTTTTCTGCGCTTTATAGATTTTTTTATGATTTTCAATCAAAATTAATTTCTAGCCACAAATCTTTGTATTTTTCAAAAAACAATTACATTTTCAGAATGATGCGTGCATTTTACAGATGGCATGTTCTTTGTGTTTTTTATTGTGATGCACGAATATGGCTCAAAAATTCAATCTTTGAAAAATGGTTTGTTTTGATAAATCAGGTCCCTAGGGCACAAATTAAGGATTTTCTCCAAAAATTTTACATTTTTGGAAAGCTCTTTGTTTTTTAGCAGGGGTCTCTTTTTTGCATTTCTATTTTTGTGGCTGAAATCATATCAAAAAAATAGATCTTGTTGACGAGGTCAAATGCAATAAAATAAAATAAAATTGTGATGAGTATGCACTTATTTTTCACATGGTTCAATGCATGATATGAGTTTTCATTTAGATTATTTTCTTGTTATTATTGCTCCTAACAATTGATTTTCAGATCTAACCCTAGGGCTTGCATAAGTTGCATATCTTGTTTATCTTGTTTGCTTGTTTGCTTGTTTGCTTGTCTTGCTTCTTGGAGAGTTCGTGGCTTGCTTGCACAGAAAAGCTCAACAAAAATAAAATAAGGTAAAATCTACTAAGTACGTTGCTTTGGACTTGAGGTATTTTGTTTCATCTCTATAACATTTGGATTTTGGAAATAAAAATGAATCTATCATGTGCCTAACTTGAGTGTTTCTTGCTTTCATAGATCACCCTTCCAAGTTTTTTCTCTAAAGGAAAGAATGAGTCTAGATTTGCTTTCTTGCATATATGTTTCACATAGTAATTAGGCCCTATGAACACTATTTGTGGCATTCTTAAAAGAGTGGGCTTCATTCACTTGTCTTACATGTGAAGCTCTTCTTAACGATAGAACCCCTTGTAGGTAGGGAAGGACTTGTTATCATCTCATTGTCCCACTTGGTTTAGTCTTCAATATTTGATGGTATGTTCTCTCTTGGTCCCATTTAGAGAGATCGGCAGTCATTATTGTTGGCATACAAACCTTGGTGAGGTGATTTCAACTTAGTGTGTCAATTAATTTTCTTGCTATGTTTGGGTGAGGTGAAGAGGCTAGAGGAGTATGCTCTATTCCCTTTTGGGCACATTAGAAACTGAGAACCATTGAATCTAAGCTAAGTCCCCATGTGGTCCACTTTGTGAGTCTTCCTTGTTAGAGAGGTTTAACCGTAGTGGACACTCCCTTTATTGGGTAAACCACATGAATGAAACCTCAAGCGGTATTAGCCATTTCTGTCATGGAGCAACAACCGCTATATAAATGTCCTTGTGGAGGAAATCTCCATAGGTGTGGTCTCTTGTTGGGCTGTCAGATCTCCTTAGCATCTCTTGATTGATTAAATTCTCGGACTGTGTCAAAACCTCAATGTGCCAAGATTGGATTTCACTTGCTTGAGATTGCAAGAGTTGCAGAGTTGACCATTACTACAAACTATAGTACAACCAAATTTTTCTTTTCTAGGACTATGTGTGTGATTGAAAAACATTTTGAGAACATACACAAGTAGATTCCTTAGGGAGTAGAATACTATATCACTATTCATGTTCATGTGCAAGGTTTCTTTGTCCCTTGCTCATTGTTTGAAGATAATTGTTTGCTTGAACTCCCTAATTGTTGTCTTGCGTGCCTGATTAGTGATAAGAATCTATTAATGCATCTAGTTGGTCAATTAAAATGAACAAAAACTGAGTTCTTGAGTTGAAAAAAAACTTTTTACAGCTTGTTGTCAGCACTTGTTAGCTGTCCTTAGAGTGAGCTATTGCCCAATGCTAATTTATTATCGACCGAAACTGTTAACTAGCTTGATTTTCTATCCTCTCATTTCTAGTCTTCCTTAGTTGATCCGAGTCAGATTAGGTCACTTACCTCACTGTTAGAATCTTGTTTTCACCTTGGATTCTTGTGTTTTGACCCCTTGAACTAGTAATATTTGATTTCATGAGTGACCTTGCTTAGAGTCAATGAGCTAGAAACCGTCCTTGTTGAGAAGATAAACCTTTGGATCCTTTGATAGCACACTTGGAGAGTTTTAGTGATCTCTTGTCCATTCACTTCCATACAAATACAATTTCAATCAAATATAACTTGGTTAAATCATCCTCCTAATCCATATGTGTTAGGGTATTCACCCATCCATATGTGGTAGTGTTGGTTTATGCCTCTTACAAAATTCTATCTTATCACATCTCTTTTGGACAAGTGAGTACTTTTACTATCCTAGTTTGGTACCAACATTTCTTAGGTTCATCCTATCACATAGTACCTTTTCTTTCATGTTGGTTGCAACAAGATATCAAGTAAATCAAGGAAAGTGACCTCAAGTAGTCTTTGACCAATTACCCTTAGTTCAAACTCATAAAAAATGTAAGGGAAAATAACCTATATTTGATCAATCATGCAAGAACAACTCAGAAGTTTGGTTTGATCCCAAGAGTAACCTTAGTGAGTTTTGTACACCCTTAACATCTTCTCGCTCAAATATGGATATGAGTTGCACAATGACTTGACGAGAGAGGGAAGAAATGGATAAATACCTTGATAACATATTTAAAAAATATGGAGATGCCATTTTTTTTGGTAGTTCCTCTCATGAACATCAACCAGTCTCACCCCTTAACTCAACTAGATATCTAGATGCACACCAAAGGGCTGAAAGAGATAAGAGGAAAGCCTATCAAGAAGAACAATCACAATAGGAAATCCAAGATGATGAACCTTATGAAACTCATGTGAATGCAGCATACACCAATGACTTATTTCGATATTCAAGACCAATTAGTTCACCGCTCAAAACAACTTCAAGATACATGAGTGAAAGACTTAAGAGAATTGAACGTGAAAGGAAAACCTTCCTGGATGAACAAGCTGAAAAGGAAGAGCAGTTTAGACTCCTAGAATCAGAGAGACAAGCCTTGTTGGAGATAGAAAAGAGAGCCTTCTAGGAAGAGAAAGATAGACTCTTGGCCCAACAACTTAATGATCAATTTAACAACATACATGTTGATGGTAGAAACAACTCTCCTCCATCCACTCCTCCTAAGACTCCACGAAGTGGAAGACGTTCAAGAACACCTTCACGAACTCCTAGCCCTAGAGGAAGAAGGGCTTCACAACATGATCATTATAGGAGATGAACACCTCGTAGGAACTCAAGAGAACCTTCACAAAATGCTCACCATGGTTCACAATATGGGGGAAGTAGCTCAATTTTTGAACTTAACTCCCAATACTTCATGAAGATACAACACGAACCACTCTTCTAGCAGTATGTGGAGAGATACATAGAGAAAAACAAACACAAGTTCCTAGAGAGTTTTATCAACAAGGGTGCTAGAGTCCACTACAATTTTGATGTGGATAAGAAGATTAAGAAGCAAGGTCCATATCAAGAAGAAGAGATCAAACAAATTAAGAGTATGATGGAAAAGATGTTGGTACCCAAGAGTTCATTCTCACTTGATTCAATTTTTCCTAATCCTTTTGACAAAAGTGTTAGCATGAAAGACTTCCCTAGAAAGGTTGAGATCCCTCAATATGACAATTATGATAGGAATGGAGACCCACATGATCACACGTGTTAATTATATACCATGATTTTGGAGTTCCATCAAGATGACTCATACCTTATGAGACTGTTCCCAAGGAGTCTTAAGGGTCAAGTGATGGAATGGTTCACCATCATAACTCCCCCCATTAAGACTTTCAAAGAGCTCATCCATAGATTTGTCCAAAACCTTGCATACAACCTTTCAAGATGTGTCACCATGTTGGACTTATGCAACTTAAAGAAAAATCTAGGGGAATCCTTTGTCACTTTCTTGCAAAGGTGGAGATGACAATGCTCTTGATACTATAGGAGCATTCCTGAAAATGAGAAGATTGACATCCTTGTTAGAAACTTGGTTCCCAAAATGCGGTATGAAGTTAGGAAGATAGTTTTTTATTCCATTGACACCATGGTTGAAACCACATGCAGGATTGAGGATGTTTTGAGAGAGCAAGGAATTTTGACCAAACATAAAAACAACAACAACAATTGTCAAAATAACAACAACTCTAACAAGGATAAAGGAAAGAACTCACATTGGAATAGAAACAAACAAGTGGAAAAGTTTGTTCCCAAAGATCAAGTTGTTCTCTACTTGTCTAGTGTTGTTCAAGCCATGAAACTCAATGCATCAAAGAAACACGAGAACAAGACAAGATATCAAGATAAGCCTAAGAAAGAGAGACGTCAATTTTCAAAACTTGGTGATTCATATGAGGATGTCTTAAAAACACTCATTTCCAACAACCTTGTGCATCCTCAAGATCCCGCAAAGCATTATATACTTGATGTTAAGCCACGTCGGTGGGATGAGAAAGCCTTTTGCAAGTTTCACAATGGCATTGGACATGATATTGAAAACTACTGGAAACTTAAACATATCATTCAAGATCTCATTGAGAATGGAAAAATTAAAGTAGATGGATTGAACACTAACACTGATCATAAGGCATTCAAAGAACCTTTGCCCAAGTATGAGAAGGGGGAAACCTCTAAACCTAAGAGTGGCAAGGCTGAGGTCAATTACACTTACACAAATGTAGAGAATGTTGACAACATGCTTGAAGTTGTAGAAGAGAATGTCAACATGATGAGGAATAAATATCCCTATGGTTATGATCTAGACATGGACTCTCCTCCTATCTTTGATGAAGAACACGTCTTGGTGCTAAGGGGTCCTCAGTCTAGAGTGTCATCTCAAACTCTTAATGTTGTCACATGAAGTCAAGGTCCCCTTGTCATTAGAGGACCCAGTTCAAGTCAACCAAGTAAACCAAAGCAAGTGACATCCAAGAATGTCACCTAAAAACTAGCAGTCAATCCTAAGTTGAGCTATAATCTTGTGGATCAATTGCAAAGAACCCCAGCTTAGATTTCCATATTTGAGCTCTTAAATTTGTCCCTGAGACACAAGTAAGTCCTTCAGGATGCTTTTTGCATAGCAAAAATCCCCAAAAGCTTAGACGATGATCAATTCCAAAACATGGTTAACCATATTGCCTGTTGGTGTTCAAAATGGACGCTTATGCTCTTAGGCTACCAATATACCCTCAGATAGATTTTAGGATCAGTTAGTTCCAAAATGTAGAAGGATCTTAGGGTAACTGGACCAACTATAGGGACAAGAATGCCCTCTTCACTTCTGGCTCTGAAAAAACAAGGTGGGTGCACCTAACCCAGTGAAAACTATACTTTACGCACCAAAGACTGGGTTTGAATAACAGATTGATAGTAAGAAAGTACTAAATGTTGACCTCACATTCATTGACTCTCCATTACTATAGGGTAACAAAACCACACAACCAAAGACCTAAAGCTTAGAAAGGTTATTGATTTTAATATTTGGAATGCAATAACTTCAACCAATGTATGTTAACAAGAGGAATACTCATTTAGGCTAGTGCCTCATCCATTGGGCAAGAGTTCTTAGACACAAAGTCACACAAATTTGAAAATGCCTAAGAATTCATAGCCATAAATACATTTATCCTAATTTTTACTGCTTACAAAACATCCTTACATAGACAAGGGCAAACCCATATCCCATCTAGAGCATAGTTTAATCCAATCCTAGATTAGAACTCAAGAATGAAGATACATACATAAAAAACAATATGTAATGAGCTAGAAAACTCAAAGCTTACTTGACTTGACACAAAGGAGAGATAAGAACTAGATATTTGTATTAAGTATGATGAATTCCTTCTGCATATACAATGAATCACAAGACACCCTACTTGCAAACTATGGCTTAGACCTGCAACTTTCTTCTTTCATTAACAAACACTGAATCAAAAACTATTACAAACCCTTGGGACCAGAAACTTGGGATTGATTTTGAACTTTGAAACTGGAACCCCTTCAAAATCAACAACTCAACACTATATACCCCTGGTTACATTGGAATCCTACACAAGTTAGGATGCAACAAGCTACAAATAACCAGGGTAAGGGTTAGGGTTTTCACCCACCAAAACAATTGAAAAGATCAAAATTCAATACACTAGAGGGAAAACCAAACAACCCTAAGCAATCAGACCTAAAAAATCAATCTTCATTTATGATAATTCTTCTGAGACTGTACTAAAGATCATGAAATTCTATGCAAATCCATCTGATTAGACACTTGCAACATGTCTCAAACACCTTTTGTTCATTTCCCCATGGCATAAAACCTCCCGCAATCAATTATTGAACACTGGACCACTCTGTGACGGCAACCAAAATCATTTCTACCACCACTAGCTGCTAAAACATTCAATTCTGGTCCTTTCTGTCACTGGAAATGTCTCAAGAAATTTGAATTTGAATTCAAACGGTCAAGTAGGCTCAGTTTAAAACGTAACCGTCGATGTCCTTACTTTCCCGGTAGATTGGATGATAGATATAAACTTTAAAACTGTCAGCAAACCTTTGAAAAGTCTACTGGCCTCATTAGCAGTCTTGGGCCCACCTGAAAACCTCCCACATGTCAACACACCATTTGCTGCTCATCGCCCAGTCACCTCTGACACAGGACCCACTACCCACTAGCATCTAATCGGATGGTGGGCGCAAGATCACATGGGGGAAGAATATTCCATGCGAACATGCACCGACTGTTGATAAAAATCTCTTTCATCTGGCCCCACTGTGACACATCACTCATCTGACACATTGTTTCATGGACCAATGAGAACACACCAACTGCACACACCTGGCAGTGGACCCGCCTTACTCTGTTGCCTCTGAAAAAGGTAAAATTGATGGTTGTCTTAAGATCGCATGCATCTGACACATCCCTTGTGGAGATACACCCACTGTCGATTCCCTACAAATGTTAGAGCCCTCTGACATGCCAGCAACCCAGGACCCACTGACAACTACCAACACATTATTTTGTGGACCAATCACAGATTGCCAATCGTGCATACCTGTCGGAAGGTCCCACTTACTTGAAAGGATACGTCACAAAAAGGATCAATGGCTAGCATAAGATTGCAAGCCTATGACACATCCCTTGTGAACTTATGCCAACTATAGGATCGAGATGGTGTCAGAGAGCCTGGGCCTGGGAAAGAATAAAGGCTGAAACATTAGAAAAATTAAGGCACGAGACTTAGGAAAAATTAATCACCACCAGACTTAGGAAAAATTAAAATTGTCGATCGTTGAGACTTAATAGAATATTTTCACACATGCTTTATAGGATTTTTAAGTGGCCCAAAAAGGTAACTTAAAATTAGAACAGGGCTGGGGTATAGTTAGGGTTTTTTGAATGCAACAGCTAGAAATTCAAAAATGAACCAAGGGTTTTCAAACCAGAGACAAGGAAAAAAGATACAGAGGCCAGGAAAAAGGGTATGTAGCCATGAAAATTTTTATATAGTGCTAACAGTGGCTCATACTCGGGGACATGTATCTCCTACAGATATAACAAGCAATCTAGAATCTCTTGGAAGAGCAGACCAACTCAAAATTTTGACCCAAAAAATAAAAATAGATGATTGTACAAGGGAAAACCTAAACTGCTGCTCATGGAAAAGATACTTCAGGAGAAGTAAAACTTTAGGAATTGTCCATGAATAGGCAATTCCAAAGTACCACCAGTTAAATCTTTCAGGACATAAGAATCTATCCCCCATTTGCTTTCAATAAGATAAGGGCCCAACTAAATTGGATCAAACTTTCCATGCTTCCCCTTATCTTCTAACCTTGCATTCCACATCAAGAAAAGGTCATCAATTTCAAAAATTCTCTGGATAGCCCTTCTATCAAAAAAATTCTTACATTGTGTCTACAATGTTTCATTTCTTTCATGTGCATCTCTCCTTACCTCCTCCAACTGGATCAGCTCATCCATTCTTACTCTCATCTCATCATTCAAATCCTCATCATATGCCTGTATAAACTTATACATCTACAATAGATTATTTTGAGTCAATCTAGCACTTATTCCATATACTAAATCAAATGGAGCACAACCTATGGCCTTATTTACAGTTACCCTATTAGCCCATAATGCCCACCATAGCTTTGAGTCCCAGGCTTTCCTATTCTTGTCCAACACTCTCTTAATAATCTTAATCAGACTTTTATTACTGGACTCAACTTGGCCATTTCCTTGTGGATGATATGGGGAAGAAAATGAAATGTGTATCCCATATTACTGACAAAAATCACTAAATTCCTATGATCTAAAATGCATCTCATTATCAACCATAATAACCTCTGGGAAACCAAATCTGGTAAGGATATTCTGCATCACAAAGTCTATCACAACTTTTCTAGTAGCCTTTCTAGTAGGGATAGCTTCAACCCACTTGGTAAAATAGTCTATTGCCACTTGTATGTAATAATTTCCACCACTAGATTTATTTGGAATCTCCCTAATAAAGTCAATACCCCACTTCTGGAAAGGAGCCTGAACTGTGAGAGGTCGGAGTGGCAAATTTCCATTAAATTTCAACTTTCCAGCAAATCTCTGACATGCATCACATTTTCTTACAAACTGATGTGTATCCATAAAAATTGTAGGCCACCAAAATCCAGACCTAAGGATCTTGTGAGCTATGGTCTTTTCCATATAGTGTCCTCCACAAACACCTTGGTGCATTTCCTCTAACAAAGATTTAGACCTCTCATGATCAATGCACTTTAGCAATACTCCTTCATTGCTCCTCCACCACAATTTACCATGTATGATTGCATACCTTGTAGATTGCAACTTGATAGTTCTCCTTTTATTTTCATCCATCTTAGGGGGAAGGACCAATTTCTGCAAGTAACCAATAACACCCTTGTACCAGCCACAATAATCCATATCACAAATATATGGCCTTTGTTCTTCTTCTAACACATTTATATGATTTGCAATTAAATTGCTTTGTGCCATTAATTTTGCAAGACTTGAGCCTCTTACCAACTTTGTAATTTGGATATCAATATTAAATTCTTGGATTCTATTGATCCATCTACATCTTTTCCCTGAAACCTCTTGTTGCACCAATATATCCTTAACTGCAGCACTAGGAACATAAGCAACCACCCTAGCTCCCACAAGGTAACATCTAAAAGCCTTGACTGCTTTAACTAAGGCATAAGCCTGTTTCTTAGTAATATCATATTTCAATTCTACTGCTTGTAGGGATTTACTAAAAAATGATATGGGTTGTTCATATCCATCTGAATTCTTTTGCAATAAAACTACTACAACTGTATGACAAGAAGAAAAAGAAAATATCTGCATGGGCTTACCATAATCATGTGTCCTCAAAACTGGAGTATCCTTGATGGCCTTTTTGATACTTCTGAAAGATTCATCTACTTCTTCATTCCTTTCAATCTTTTCTTCTTTTTTCAACATTCTAGAGATAGGGATATTGATTTCTGCAAAATTTGTAACAAATCTCCTTAGAAAGTTTACTTGCCCAAAGAAGGATTGTATTCCTTTAACATTTCTAGGTGGTGAGAGCTTGTCTATAGCCATAACCCTTCAAGGGTCAATTCTCACTCCATCTTTAGACACAATATGTCCTAAGAGCTTTCCTTCCACAACACCAAAGGAACACTTCTTTGGATTCAAATAAATCCCATACTCTAAAGCCCTGATAAAAAATTTCTCATGATGTTCACAATGTTGACTTTCCTTATCTGAATATGCTATGAGATCATCCTGATATACCACTAGAAATTTGTTTATAAAGTCTACAAAGGCCACGTCCATAGCTCTATGAAAAGTAGCTCCTACATTTGTCAAACCAAAAGGCATTCTAACATAAACATATGTTCCCCAAGGGGTAGTAAATGCAGTCTTGAATTGTTCTGACTCCTTGAACATGACCTAATTATATCCAGAGAAACCATCCATCATGGACATTAACTCTGATCCAGTAACCTTCTGCAACATATTCTCCATATTAGGCAAACCATAATTGTCCTTTAAAGAATTGACATTCAAGTTCCTAAAATCAACACATAACCTAATGTCACCATTCTTTTCTCTAACTAGAACCAAGTTTGACACCCAAGTAGAATGTCTGACAGGCTTGATGATGCTAGCATCCATCATCCTTTTGAGTTCATCTTGCATTTTTGGTGCCAAGGTAGGATTCACAGGCCTCAATTTCTGCCTAAAAGGTTTGGTTCCTTCTTTCAGTGGTATCTCATGCTAGAATAGATCTTCTCTATATGCTTTCAAATCATCATAAGACAATGCAAAGACATGTCTAAATTTTTTGAGAAGATCAATCAGATTATTCCTAGCTCTTTGGGCCAAACATTTACCTATATAAACATTTTTAGGTATTTGACTTGTTCCTAAATTTACTTCCTCCAAATCATTTATCTTATCAACAAATTTAGGAAAACAAGTCCTTTCTTTATCATCAAATGCCCTCTCAAGAGAAACCAGTCCCTTTGGGATCCTATTTGACCTTAATTGAAAAACTTCCTTCCCAAGAACATTTTCTTTTCCATTTTTGATGTCAACATAAGTGCTGAAATCCATTTCCTAACCATCAAAATGAGAATCACACTGCAAAAACCTTAGTATATCTTGATCATCAGAAAATACCTACCAATTCTCAACATTGTCTAGGATAGAATGCCTAGACTTACACTTAAACCTGGATATCCCTATAGAAGTAATATCCTCTAGCCTCAAAGCTATGTTTTCCAGTAAGTCAACCATCTTGTTTTGGCTCCTATCCACCCAATCAATTCCAAAGGCACTGAAACCTTCAATTTCATCCCAAACAGCATTTCTATATTGTTTTAGCCTTTGATTCTTAAATGCATACCTTGATCTAATCTGAGAAATTATTCACTCAGAGTCACCAATCACCCTAAGATGTTTGATTCCATGTTTTGATGCTTGTCTCAAACCAATCAGTAGGGCCTCATACTCAGCAACATTATTTGTGCAAGGGAACAAGAGAGTGAAAGAAAACTTGAAAGTCTTACCACTTGGGGATATCAATAGCACTCCTGCTCCAGCACCTTCCTTCAAACTTGCTCCATCAAAATACAGGGTCCATAAGACATTTCCTTCTGCCATGTTATTTTCATCATCAGCTAGAAAGACAGGCTTGACCTTTTCTTGCACCTCTCTCTCTTGAACTTGGAAAGAACCAATGTTAGTGTCAACAAAACAATTCATGATATCTTCTTCATCCTCCTCAATCATATGTGGGGTTCTAGTTTCCCTCGAAACTTTCACACTTTCTCCTTCAATGCTAAAAGTAGAAAAAGACAAGTCACATTGAATACTTCCTCCCATAGAAGCACTCCACCTTCTAGATAATAGAATTCCATACTGTGGGGGAATATCAACTACTAGAACACTCATAGTTAGCTACTTATCAGGAAATGTTGCTAATTTATAAGGCAAAGCCTCAATGGTACCAATAACTGGTACTTCTCTTGAATCCATAGCTTGGCATCTCCCATGAGGTGTATCAACCTTTAGTCCTAGTGATTTCATGACCTCTACAGGCATAATAGTGTTTGATGCTTTGGAATCAATCATGCAATTCTTCAACAATTTTCCATTTATCATAAGAGACAAGAAAAAAGGATCAACTATCCCTGATGCAGTATTCACAACATTTGCATTCAAAAATATCTGAGGGATCTTAGAGACAATTTCTTCATTTTTACTGTCAGGTGTGTCATCTAAAGAAGCCACATGCTTATCACTCCTACTTATTTCTTGGACCTTTATTGAAGAAGTGACATTTATCCAATCCAAGGCCTTCACCTTATGTTCTTCTATTCTCATCATTTCCAAAAGTGTAACTTTGACAGTTATTTGTGAAAGCAATTTAGTCATATCAATGGGAACATATGTATGGTTTCCCATGTCTTCCTTAATCTCAGTGACATTTTTATCCTCCTTTTGGACAGTCAAGTTAGATTTACCCTTTTGCAAAAATTCATCTTCCTTCTAAGGTATGGGAATAGCTATTTCTGATGTCTTCACTTTATCCTTAGGTTTTGCAACAGGTCCCATCTTCTTTTTTATTTTAACCTGATTGACAACACCAACACCCTTTTCCTTTTCCTCAGGTTGTTGTGTACTCCTTTCTAAATTCTTGATAAACATGCCACCAGGTTTACCAGCTGTATTTCCAACTGTCCTATTTCTTAAGTTATAATTACTCCTAGCTTGAGTGACCATGTCTATAGTGATTTGAGAAATTTCCTCATCAGAAGGTCTCCTTAAGGAAACATGTTCCTCACACTTCACTGCACCACATCCAACATCATCAAATTCTTCCTCCTCTTCATCAGTAGAGTCAACCTCATCCCATGCATGTGAATAAGTTATTGCACAACCACTCTTATCATATTGCTCATCTTGTTCTTGGTTCTAAGATAAATTCAAACCAGTAACACAATGCTCTGGACTATGAGGAGATTGACAAGAAGTACACTATGGGATATCATCATTCATGTTAACTGAATTTCTTTGCAAAGGATCAAGAATCCTATCATCAAGCCTATCCCTTTTAAAATTAGCAGACCTTCCCATCTCTTTCTTATTTTGCACTTAAGGCCTATAATCATCTCTTCTCCCTAATTTTCTTGATATTCTTCTATTACTTTCTATGTTGACAGCCAACTTGTAAGCCTCCCCAAGATTTCTATGGTTCTTAGCCCTTAAGAGATACCCCATCTTTGCATCAAAAGCATTTAAGTATGTCACAAGACACACCCTATCATATAATTTGATAACTTGTAGGATCCTATGCATAGCCTTTTGGAATCTTATATTAAATTCAAGGACTTCTTCATTCTAATTCTTCTTTATGTTATTGAATTCATTCAAGATAAAAAACTTCATTTTTTTTATCACCATAATGCTCCTTGAAACAATTCTTGTATTCATTCCATGATCCTATACTAGCATGGGGCAATCCTCTAAACCAATCCCTAGCATCCTCGGTCAGAGATTGTACAAATAACTTCATTAAAACATCATCAGGCTCAACATTATAATCATCTATTACATCTATAAAGTTCATTAGATGTTCCTCACATGTGATGACATTATTTACAGAAAATTTAGGGAGCTTCTTTCTAATTTCATCAGGAATTACATTAGGATAACCAGGAATACCAAAAAAGATAAGTTGTTTCTACCTCTCATGAACAGGAGCTCCTTGAGGTGGATCCATTCCTTGAGATGTAGATGTCCTTATGTTTGAACCATCAAGAATTTTAGCAGCACCTGGTGATGGAATGCCATTTGTTTGGGCTACAAGGTTACCAAGATTTCCACCTTGTCCCAAGAAGGAAGCAGCAACATTTGAAGGTCCTGAGGTATGCTTGAGAAAATCAATCTTTTTTCTTATTTTTGCAGTAGTAGCCTCCAATTTCGCCTTCTCTAATTCTTTATCTAATATTTCTTTTTCCTTTCTAGCCTTCTCAAGGTCTACATCTAATCTCAACCCTTGTTCTAATGGGTTTTCCACCTGAACTTGTTCATTGATTTGAACTCCAACAGCTTTTTGTTTGCCTTTATCTCTAGGCCTAGTTATCTCATATGTTCTCTGCATAATAGGCTGTTCCTCTACTCTTTCAGGCTCCAGGACAAAATTAATTGCCTCCAAATCTAACAACTACCTCTTTAGCTGATTAGTCCTTATCATGGCTTGTCTTACTCTGTCTTCTTTGTCCTTTTCTCTTTGTCGTCTGATAGCAACTTGTTCTTCAATTTTTGTCTCCAACTCATAGAGCTCTTCAAAGATTTCTTCTAATTCTGAGAGAGTAGTCTCAGATTCATCATCTCCCACTTGAAATTCATCCTCATACTGTTCAGTCCCAAATCAACAGCCTCTTCATATTCTAAAATATTTTCTTCTTGACCAAGCTTGGTTTGAGTTTCTTGTCTTCTATCCTTTTTAGTTTTCCAAGTATGAGAAACATTTCTTTTCTTCTTTCCTCCCCTTGTCTGACTAGGCCTAGAAGTGCTTGGAAGACCTTCCAATCTGTCTTCAAGATGCTCCTTTCTCTGAGACCTAGTACCTCTGTAACTCATCTTATAAATAATCTACTGACTAGCACTGCTATAGAGATGTTTGAGTCACCACCCAAAAATATTGGGAATCGTACAATACTATTTCCTCACTAACAAATATCCAAATGAGCTTGACAAGACAAGGGACAAGAATAACCCTATTTTTTCCAATGATGACCTGCTAGTTATTATAGACTTGTGAAACATATCCCCAGTAGAGTTAACATCTTGTTGGTGTTCAAAATAGACACTTATGCTCTTAGGCTACCAATATACCCTCAGATAGATTTTAGGATTGGTTAGTTCCAAAATGTAGAAGGATCTTAGGGTAACTGGACCAACTATAGGGACAAGAATTCCCTCTTCACTTCTAGCTCTGCAAAACAAGGTAGGTGCACCTAACCCAGTGAAAACTATACTTTACACACCAAAGATTGGGTTTGAATAACAGATTGATAGTAAGAAAGTACTAAATGCTGACCTCACATTCATTGACTCTCCATTACTATAGGGTAACAAAACCACACAACCAAAGACCTAAAGCTTAGACAGGTTATTGATTTTAATATTTGGAATGCAATAACTTCAACCAGTGTATGTTAACAAGAGGAATACTCATTTAGGCCAGTGCCTCATCCATTGGGCAAGAGTTCTTAGACACAAAGACACACAAATTTGAAAATACCTAAAAATTCATATCCATAAATACATTTATCCTAATTTTTAGTGCTTACAAAACATCCTTACATAGACAAGGGAAAACCCATATCCCATCTGGAGCATAGTTTAATCCAATCCTATATTAGAACTCAAGAATGAAGATACATACATAAAAAAAAAATGTAATGAGCTAGAAAAATCAAAGCTTACTTGACTTGACACAAAGGAGAGATAAGAACCAGATATTTGTATTAAGTATGATGAATTCCTTTTGCATATACAATGAATCACAAGACACCCTGCTTGCAAACTACAGCTTAGACCTGCACCTTTCTTCTTTCATTAACAAACGCTGAATCAAAAACTATTACAAACCCTTGGGACCAGAAACTTGGGATTGATTTTGAACTTCAAAACTGGAACCCCTTCAAAATCAACAACTCAACACTATATACCCCTGGTTACCTTGGAATCCTACACAAGTTAGGATGCAACAAGCTATGGATAACCAGGGTAAGGGTTAGGGTTTCCACCCACCAAAACAATTCAAAAGATCAGAATTCAATACATTGGAGGGAAAACCAAACAACCTTGAGCGATCAGACCTAAAAAATAAGTCTTCATTTATGATAATTCTTCTGAGACTATACTGGAGATCATGAAATTCTATGCAAATCTATCTGATCAGACACCTGCAACATGTCTCAAACACCTTTTGTTCATTTCCCCATGGCATAAAACCTCCTGCAATCAATTATCAAACACTGGACCACTCTGTGACAGCAACCAAAATCACTTCTACCACCACTAGCCGCTAAAACATTCAATTCTAGTCCTTTCTGTCACTGGAAATGTCTCAGGAAATTCAAATTTGAATTCAAACGGTCAGGTAGGCTCATTTTAAAATGTAACCGTCGATGTCCTTACTTTCCCAGTAGATCGGACAACATATATAAACTTAAAAACTGTCGGCAAACCTTTGAAAATTCTACTGGCCTCGTTAGCAGTATTGGGCCTACCTGATAACCTGCCATATGTCAACACACCATTTTCTGCTCATCACCTAGTCACCTCTGACATAGGACCCACTACCCATCGGCATCTAATCGGACGGTGGATGCAAGATCGCATGGGGGAAGAATATTCCATGTGAACATGTGCTGACCATTGATCAAAATCTCTTTCATCTAGCCCCACTATAACACATCACTCATCTGACACATTGTTTCATGGACCAATGAGAACACGCCAACTCCACACACCTGGCAGTGGACCCGCCTTACTTTGTCACCTCTGAAAAAGGTAAAATCGATGATTGTCTTAAGATTGCATGCATCTAACACATCCCTTGTGAAGATATGCCCACCATTGATTCCCTACAAATGTTAGAGCCCTCTGACACAGTAGCAACCCAGGACCCACTAACAACTGCCAACACATTACTTCATGGACCAATCACAGACTGCCAATTGTGCATACCTATCAGAAGGTCCCACTTACTTGAAAGGCTATGTCACAAAAATGATCAATGGCTGGCATAAGATCACAAGCTTCTGACACATCCCTTGTGAACTTACACCAACTTTAGGATCGAGATGGTGTTAGAGAGCCTGGGCCTGGGAAAGAATAAAGGCCAAAACATTAGAAAAATTAAGGCATAGGACTTAGGAAAAATTAAAACCATTGGTCGCTGAGACTTAGGAGAAAATTTTTGCACATGCATTATAGGAGTTTTAAGTGGCCCAAAAGGGTAACTTAAAATTAGAACAGGGTCGGGGTATACTTAGGGTTTTTTGAATGCAACGACTAGAAATTCAAAAATGAACCAAGGGTTTTCAAACCAGAGACAAGTAAAATAGATACAGAGGCCAGGAAAAAGGGTATGCAACCATGAAAATTTTTATATAGTGCTAACATTGCCAACCCTCATTACCTTACCTTTTCAGAGGATGATGATAAAGCTTTGAGCCACCCCCACAATCTCGCTCTTGATATTAAGGTCATGATCCAAAAAACCATTGTTAGGTGCATGTTGATAGATGGGGGTGTTGGGCTTAATATTTTTTCCTTAATTATTTTGAAGACGTTGGGTTATTCTAAACAAGTAATAAATACCAGAAAAAAGATAACTATCAAAGCCTATGATAAGGCAGAAAGAAGTTCCAAGGGATTGGTCATCCTTCATGTTAGGATTGGCCCTATTGAAAAAGATGTTTTGTTCCAGATAGTTAACGTTGGTCCCCTTGCATACAATATCTTACTTGTTAGACTATGGATTCATGATATGCAAGCAATGTTGTCTACCTATCATCAATGTGTTAAGTTCCCCTACAGTGGAATAGAGATTTGTATACCTAGGGATAACACTTTATCTATTAACTCAGTTTTAGCGAGTGCTCATGTTCCCCTCAATAGAGAAGAAAAATAATTCAATGCAACCTTAGCTTAATGTGAAGGAAAGTTCAAGTCAGTAGACCTTGGCATGGGGTGGTATCAACTCAAATCCCTCATAGCACTACTAGTTTCATCTAGGTCTTATGGAAATCCTTCACAAGAAATGAGACCTTCCTCTTCAGCTATGACTTGGCACATTTGTGGAGTCCTTAGTGCCTATTCAAGATGAGAAAGAAAAGGTGGTTGTTAAAGACTAGATTTATAGAGAAGAGAAATAAATGCATAATGAGGACTTCTCTCCCTCTCCTAAGGCTTATGGAAGAGGGTATACTTTTTTCAAATAGATGGGCTATCATGAATATGGCCCTCTTAGTCACAAATTGGATGCTAGCGTCAAACCCCTTGATCATGATCTTTTTGGATGCAAGTCTAAGAAGATGGTTGGCCTAGGATTTGTGAATCGCAACAAGAAAACTACTCCTATCCTTGATGAGTTGGATAGTGAAGATGAACTAGAATACATACCTAATTTGAAAAATCAGCAAGATATGTGTGAAGATTAGGTCCCTTCCACTAATCTAATTTGGGGAGATTTAGATAGTCCAATCACTCATGAGACAGTTGCAACCTTAGAATAAGATGAATTAGATGTAGAAGATCCTATCAGATAACGTCAACACAAGAGTCTTGTTCGTTTGATGGAAAGAGAAGGTGTTACCCTTGATGACATTAGAGCTTCCATATCAAGACGTCCCAAATAATCATGGTGTAAACATCCTAGTTGAAGGTCAGAAACAAGTTCATATGAGTATGAATGGGACTCCTCAGAGCCTTTCACAATTGACATGGATGTTGATGTCATCCACACTTATAGTTCTCAACCCAAGGTAGTCGACGAGTCATGTATAGGATTAGAGGATTTGAACCCACATGTTGCCCTAGTGGACGATTCATCACTTGTTAGGACAAATCCTGATTTGGGTAGCTTATAAAGATACTTGAGGGACTCTAACTCTTTGGTCACCAGAGATGATCTATCATTCACATTCACAACCTTGAACTGGTCATTGACTTACCTCCTATTCATCCTAACCTCATTGATTGGTCCCAACGCTATCAAGAACTTAAGCTCTTAACATTGCAAAATGATTATGAGATAACCTATTACTTGAATGCCATCAAACCTGTAGTCTCTTCCACCAGTGAACCGGCTACCAGGATGATAGAGCCAAACATCAAGTACCTTAGTCACAAAATAAAAAGAAAAGAAAATCAAAAGAATAGGAGTTTTGATGGCAAAAACCATTGTGTAGCAGTGTCAAAACAAAAAAAAGTAAAAATAAATGACGTATCCAAGGGTGAAAACCTCTCTGAGGAGCCTAAGGATGAGGTACTTGATCATCTCCCTAGCTACTTTCAAGATAGATCTTCAGTGCTTATCAAACCAACACAAATAGTCAATTTGGGTACAGATGAGGCTCTACAAATAGTACACTTGGCTCAGTCATTGTCACCACAAGAAAAAGAAGCTTACACTAAGTTCTTATAGAAAAAGAAGATCAACTTTGCATGGACTTATTTAGGTATGCCAGGGTTGGAAACTAATCTTATCATGCATCACTTGTCCATAGCTCTGGGTGTCAAACCAGTTAAACAAAAATTGAGAAAGATGCATCCTCACATAGTTCTCCTAGTCAAAGTAGAATTATAAAAACTCCTTGGTGTAGGATTCATAAGAGTTATTGACTATGCTAAATGGATATCAAACATTGTACTAGTTTCCAAACATGACAAATCCATTCGAATTTGCATAGATTTTAGAGATGTCTATAGAGCATGCCCAAAGGATGACTTTCCACTTCCCAATATATACATGATAGTGGATATGACTATGGGTTATGATATTTGTTCCTTGATGGATGGTTTTTCTAGATACAATTAGATTAAGATAGCTCCTAAAGATCAAGAAAAGACTGCAGTCACTTGTGCATGGGGTACCTATTGTTGGAATGTTATGCCTTTTGGATTAAAAAATGCAAGAGCCACCTATCAATGAGCTATGACAACCATTTTTCATGACATGATGATTTAGAAGTCATTCTAGATCACATGGAACAATTTCAACAAAAGTTAAATCCTAAAAAGTGTGCATTTGGTGTCACCTCTAGAAAACTAATAGGATTCATCATTTCATCAAAAGGAATAGAGGTAGACCCTGAAAAAGTCCAAGCAATCATAGATATGCCACCTCCTAAAAACATTATTCGAATGAGGAGTCTTCAAGGACATCTTCAATCCATAAGGAGGTTCATTTCACAATTGGCAGATAGAGCTCAACCTTTTAAAAAGAACTTACACAAAGGAGTCAAATGTGTTTGGAATGAGGATTGTCAAAGGAGCATAGATCAAATCAAGAAATACTTGGAAAATCCTCCCATTTTAATTCCTCCTATCCCAAGGAAACCACTTATTCTATACATTTTAGCAATAGAATCTTCCTTGGGGGCATTACTAGCTCAACTTGATGAACATGGGAAAGAATGATCAATATACTACATTAGCTGCACTGTTGTTTCATATGAGGTTAACTACACCAACATTGAGAAAGCTTTCCTTGCAGTTGTGTTTGCTTCCCAAAATTTATGACATCACATGCTTGTGCACACTGTACACCTCATAGAAAAAATAGATCTGCTCAAGTATTTAGTAGGCAAGGCTTCCCTCAAAGGTAGACTTGCTAAATGGATGATGATCCTTTCAAAGTTTGACATAGAGTATGTTGATGTATTGAGCATAAAGCAATCAAAGGACAAGCCATAACAGATCAATTGGTTGATTTCCCAATACAAGATAATCCACCTATTCAAGTTGACTTCCCAAATGAACACCTCATGTATATAACTAAAAGAACATGGAAGAAGTTCTTCGATGGATCCTTTATGCAAAATGGTTCAAGAGATGGTGTGTTGTTTGTTTCTCCTCATGGGTACACGATTCCTAAGTCTTACAAGTTATGGTTCCCATGTACAAACAACATTGTTGAGTATGAAGCTTTAACAAATGGACTTAAGATGGCCATAGAATGGAGAATCATAGAGTTACACATTTATGGGGAGTCACAACTAATAATAAACTAGGTCAATGATGAATATCAAAAAAAAAAATTAGAAACTGGCACCTTACAAGAAAATGGTTGATTTCTTGAAATGATACTTCACATTTGTCACGTTTCAGCAAATCCCTAGAGCAAAAAATAAAGTAATTGATGCTATGGCTACACTTTCTTCACTCCTTTAGTTAGAGGAACATGAATCCAGATTCAAATTCTAGGTGGAAGAGCTACATCACCCTATCTATGAATCCAAAGAAAGTCATGTCATTTGTACCCTTGTTGGTCATGAGTCATTTCGTTATGGTGTCATTTACTCATACCTTCATGATAGCATTATCCCTAAAACCTTTAACCGATCTGAACATAGAAACCTTACCCGAAATTCCTCTCATCATTTCCTTATCTCTGGTGATTTGTATAGGAGGGGTCTAGATGGAACAATTCTTAGATGCTTAGAAAAGGAAGAATCTAACCAAGCGTTAGTTGACATCCATGAGGGCATCTGTGGGGGACATTCCAATGGTCTTTCCATGGCCCGAAGGTTGCTTAGGGTGGGGTACTATTGGCCTATGATGTAGATTGATGCAGTAACTTTTGCAAAGTCATGTGAAAAGTGTCAAAAACATGGTAACCTGATACATGCTCTAGGCAGGAAGCTCATTCCTTCTATATCTCATTGGCCATTTTAGCTTTGGGCCTTTGAACTTGTTGGGAAGATTCATCCCAACTCATCAAGTTGACAAAAGTTTATTATCACTACTAATGATTACTTCACTAAATGGGTAGAAGTTGTCCCACTTTCTATTACCTTAGGCAAGACAGTTTCCCTATTCATTCTGAACCATATCATATGTTGATATGGAGTGCCTTTCGAGATTATCACTAACAATGGAGGCTAGTTCAAAAATAAAGACCTTAAGAAACTCTACAAGAAATTCAAGATTAAGCAACATTGGTCTTCCATTTACTTCCCACAAGGAAATGGTCAAGCATAGGCATCAAACAAAACCATTCTTAAAATCCTACATAGAATAGTTTGTAAGAGTTGTAGAGATTGTCATTTACAGATAAATCTGGCTTTGTGGGCTTATAGAATGAGTATTCATACTCCTACTAGGGCTAATCCATTTTCCCTTACATATGGTGTCGAAGTAGTGTTACCTTTGGAGGTTGAGATTCCTTCACTTAGAGTTTCCCTCAAAAGTCTAGTTACAGATGAAGACTACCATGCCATGAGACTTCAAGAGTTAGAACTTCTAGATGAGAAATGTCAAACATTAGTTGACCACATGAGGGTTTATCAAAAGTGCATGTCCAAAGCCTTCAACAAAAATGTTCGTCTTAGAGAATTCCAAGTGGCAGATCTTGTCCTATGTGAAAATCCTTAGAATCAACAACATAGAGATCAAAAGGGAAAACTTGAAGCTAATTGGCCTAGACCTTATATCATTACAACAACTTTTGGGTCAGGTGCTTATTTACTATCTATAGCAGAGGGAGAGAAACTCCCCGATCATATCAATGTCTTGCACCTAAAGAAGTTCTATCCATGATGCCCATTATGTCTGGGGGCATCCTTTGTACATACTTATTGATCCTCAAAAAATCTAAAAAAAATGATATATTGTCAACAATTCAAAAAATCAGAAAATGTCCTAAAAAATGACATTAGTGAAAACCTAGCAATAGGAGTTTTGATGTATCTCCAAAAAAATTATATATTCCAAAAATACCAAAAAAAATAAAAAATAAATAAAAAATAGAAAAAGTGCCTTGGTGAAAACCTGGAAACAGACGCCTTAGTAGCAAAAATACAAAAAAATTATAAAAAGTCCTAAAAAAAAATTTGCAATAAAATCCAAGTAGTGAAAACCTGGAAATGGATGCTACTTGAGGCCTTTGCACCCCTATTCTTAGCATGTGTCCTCAACACTTAGCCTTTCTCCATCATGCCTTCTCCTTGTTGCCTTCATTTGGAATTGGTCTTTGTCTTTGTCTAGGGGGCATAACTATGTTAGCTTTGGTCTCTTGGATGCATTAGTCTTTAGGACACATCACAAACTGTGTTTTTCAATACAACCCCTGACATCGAGTGTTTTTCAACACTTCTCGGTTTGGTCTTACCCAGTTTTGTCATGTGATCTTAGTTGCTTGCAAGCATTCGATCCTTATCCTCAGAACTTAGTATCAGTTAACACACTTAAAGTTTTAAACACAACACTTAAGGCTTGAGCTATGTCATGATCTTTTCTTTGTGTGCTGAATGTTATTGATTTTCGTTGAGTCTCCTTGTCTAATAAGTCTGTCTAGTATGCATAGCTAAAGGACTTGGGACATGGGACATGTTTTTATTTGCTTTCTACTTGTGGGTGTGTTCTTGAAGCTCTAGAGTGTCTCTTGTTTTCCTCTTGAAACACTTAGGAGATTTGAGGCATCATCCTTGACTATTTTTTCACAACCGTTCTTATGGTCATCCCAACATCTATGTCTTGATGCGAGCATGGTTTTGCTACATTAAATTGGGTAAGCTAACATCGAAGTCATCTTGACCTTTATGTCTTTGATGCTTATGTTAGAATCTTTCCACATTCCAATCTGATATAAATCACATTCATATCTTCATAGTTGCGCTTGTGGCTAGTGATGATTGTGTGATTTTCTGATGTCTGTTAATAATGGCCCAATGATGAAAATAAGTTCCTTAACATTCTCTAATGAATGATGAACACAAAATCCTATGTTATAGTTTCTCTATTGCAAGTACACCTTTGCATTTTCATGTAGCTTACATTGTTAGACTTCATGCTAATTCACATTTTTAGGCCGCATTATGAGTTTGAGAGGGTTTTCCTTCATCTTTCTTTTGGACTTTTAATCAACTATGGTCATGTCTCAAGATCTTCATTTCCTTATCTTCTTTCGTGATCTCAATTGAAATTTTATATCTTAAACTGTTGATTGATTTTGGGGCATTCTCTTTCTTAAGGCAAATTCTATTTCTTCTCTCCATTTCTTTCCACCTCTTCCAAACTTCTATCTCCCATTCTCTTTCACCCCACTTCTTTTCTTCTAATTCAACCTTAGGGCATAATCTTTCATGCTTGATGATCTACCTTGGTTATGTGATCCTTATATCTTTCATCTTACATCAAGAACTTTATTTTTAGTTTGATTTGATCAAATTTATCAATTTGTTGTTTCTCCTCTATCTCATTTCAATTTCGATCACAAGGGGGCAGTACCTATCAAACTTCAATCCTTGATTCATCTTTATCAATCCTATCAATTGCTCCACTTGGGGAAACCTTGCTTGAGATTCTTATCTTGGACATGTTACCTATTTACAGGGGTGTTGACCTTGTCTTTTTCAATCAGCTTATCTTTGACCTGATGTGTTCCCATCTGTCGATCACACATTTGGGTTGTTTTTTGATCCCAAATCAATCTCACACTTCCACTGCATTCTTTGACTACATGTGTTCCCATAAAGATCACACATTAGTCAAAGAGGGGCAAATGTATGTACCCTAAAATGGTCACCTAGACTATGGCCCCCCATTCTTCAATTTATCAAATGATAGAATCAATTTATTAATTTCCCAAATCAATGCCTTGCAATAATTTCACTTCAAATCAATTTCCTTGATCAAATAATAATTAATTCAATTATTTCAATATCTCCCAAGGTTCGATAATTTATCCTAAGTCTCATTTTAATTAAAAGAACATGCTCCCTTTTAAATAAATAAAAAATATTTTAATTAAATAATGGAAATCACTTTGCTAAAAATAATAAAATAAAAATAAAAAGTGCACTTTCCAATAAGATAGAATCTTTTGACTTTTTGAAAAAGGTTTTTGCCTCTTTATCTCAACCACTCATTATTTTGCCTCTTAATTATGCCTATTGATTTTGCCTCTTGAAAATCTCGAGCACATGGATCAACCAAGATTTAATTTCCACCATTGCTCATTTCTTTTTGCCTCTTAATCTTGACCGTCCATTCATTTCTAATTCCTTTATAAGGAATCCTCTTCTTCTCATTTAGGGATCCAAGATTTTATGTATTGTTATGATGTAGGTTTGGAGAGTGATTTTGGAGGAGAGTTTGAGCACTTGAGCTTGAACATTGCAACTTCTCTTTTCTTGTCTTCTTCTCTCATGCCTCCATGGAAATCCATTTAGATTACTCTTGCACTTGCATGTTAGATTAGATTCATATTTCATTTCATAAAATAATGTTGTATGCATATTTCCTTTCATAGATTAGTTTTCTTTCATGCATTGTTATCATATAGAATAGCTTCTACTTTCATTTACATGCATATTTTATGATCATGGAGACTAGCATTATTTATTTCCCTCTTTGAATCTATCATTTTATGGTGCACTTGCATGGGCACAAACTAGGTCTAAACTGAGGGCCTCCATTATAAACCCTTACACTCCATGAATAGAGAGCTAGGAGTCACCATTTGAGACCTCATTCTTGAGAAATCTTGGATATAATGACTCATAGAAGTGTGTCAACATTTTAGTAAAATAGGCATCTAAATGCACCATACAACATACACCTAAAAGAAAAAATGTCACAAGATGCCACAAGGACAAGTAGGGTTAGACCCAAATCACCCGAGAACCCTAAAACACCAACTAGGTCCAAAATTAGGGTTTTTGGAAGAGCTGCGTAGTTGGTTCAAGAAGTTATGTAGTTGGGCCCTATAATTGCACATTTGGGGCCTCAAGATGTGTAGTTGGTCATGAGAACTGCACAGTTGGTTCTTAGAACTACGCAGTTGGTCAGAGTTTGTGGCTTATCAAAATTGCAACTTGCAGACTTGCATTCCGAGTAAAACTGGGCACAATAGAGGCTATGGATGCAAAATATGGGCAAGACCCATTTGATATCTCCCAATTTTTCTACAAAAATGGCCTTCAAACCCATTCCATCTGCAACCTAAACCTACTCTAGATCTGTAAATAGGAAACAAGCTCCTAGAATAGAATGCAACCAAAGAAGGAAACTAGAAGCTCCTAAGGTATGGGAGTTTCTATAGATCCCTGAGACATATTAGAAGATGTAACAAGGATCCTAGGGAGTCTCCTGACTCTATCCAATTACCAAAATGAAATCAAATAAACTCTAAGAGGATTATACAATCATTTGAGCAAACTATGCATCTAAAAACATCCATTCCTAAACTATCTTATTTCCACAAAGTAAACACATTATAGTAGCATGATCATACTTTAAATTGTAGTCCTACATTAATCCAGCAAGTATAAATAATCAATATGAAATCAACACACAAATGAAAGTGCATCTATTTATGCAATACTATATCATAACTATCCTTTCTCACTTGACAGTACAGTCATAAAATAATAGCCTATCCATTCTTTAATCTACAAATTTATAGGAGACATCAAGTAGATAGCATTAAACAAGGCAAAGAAAACACTTATGAGGATACATGCATAATTTAAAATAATACTACTATCATTCTCTTGATACAGATTTATATAATAGATAGCAATCCAAATAATCAAACATCACATAAGAAGGAGCATCTTCTAGGAAAGCTCCTACCTGGATTTCGACAGAGAAAGCCATTGAAGAAGAAGAATGATCCTATCAACCTTAGCCTACTTCCAACACTCCACCAGATTCCCTTTGATTGTAGACACAACCTTTTCCCGTAATGCTTATATGTTTCAAATATGATATCCTCAAACTATACTAAAGTTCCCTAAGCAATCATCTAGCCAAAAAATACTATGATTTTGATATGACCTCCTATCTCCCCAAAATGATAATGCTTCTCAAGAATCAAATTCAGCCAACTTCCCCATCCTACAAGGATTCTTCTTGTAATAGGTTGAAGGAGTAGTTGCACGGGAACGGGTGCAACTATCCACACCAACATTTGGTTAATAGTTTAGGCTTAAATAATATTAATAAAGCATTTCCTGGGAGAGATAGACATATATTTATTTATTACAATAATATAATTTATGTTTCCTTTATTTAAGGAAGGCATTAACAATTATTTCCTCCAACACATTTACTATTACCTAAGTTACCTAAGCCATAGTAAAGGAAGATATTTATTTAATATTTATTTACCATTCCATAAACTTATTTAATTGCTCATTAATATAATTTAAATACAATAATTATTTTCATGCACATGTATAATTATAGAAATATATATATTTAACCATAGGCATATGTGTGCACCCATATGCTTATGTGCACATATATCATAATTAAGACACATTATTATTAATATCATAAACATCTAATCTATATATATATATATATATATATATATATATATATATATATATATATATATATATATATATATATATATATATATATATACCATTATTATCCATGATGTCTCATGTTTTCATGTCTGATGTGTTTTCATGACTCAGGACGAAGTCATAGTTACTCATTTAGTTGAGGTCCACACGATGTATCGATCTTGGTCATCTATTTTCATGTCTGATTGGATATATATATATATATATATATATATATATATATAAAACAAAAAAAAAACAAATATAATAATAAGGGGGGGACCCAGCGGGCCCCGCACCCCGTGCGCCTCCTGCCTATATATATATATATATATATATATATATATATATATATATATATATATATATATATATATATATATATATATATATATATATATATATATATATATATATATATATATATATATATATATATATATATATATATATATATATATATATATATATATATATATATATATATATATATATATATATATATATATATATATATATATATATATATATCCAATCAAACATGAAAATAGATGACCAAGATCGATACATCGTGTGGACCTCAACTAAATGAGTAACTACGACTTCGTCCTGAGTCATGAAAACACATCAGACGTGAAAACATGAGACATCATGGATAATAATGGTTATATACAAATCCTTGGGTTATTTCTATGAAACATATTTAAGATAGATGATTTCCAATTTCATAAACATATAAATGATAATCATAAATGGATGTATCTAAACATCTGATAAGCATATCTTCATCTAAAGAAGCATAACTGTAAACATATAGTTCTAACGATCATAAAAAAAATATCCAAATGAAAGTCAAAGTATAATCATCTGAGAGGGTATTACAAATGTAGTCTTCTATTTTTTTGTTTCAGGTCATTATGAGTGTCTATATTTTTTTTATTAGTTTGTAATTTTTGTGACTTTTCATACTTTCTTATTTGACCTTCTATCTTGTACCATCGCATCATTCTCCTCAAATCCAATTCATCCTAATTAGTATAATAAATTACTAGTGATGGATCATTAACTCACTTAGTGCTTCAGTCTCACTTGAGCCTATTGGGTCATCTTCCTTTTGATTGTGCATTAGGAAGTAATATCAACCACCTTGCTTCCTATTTTCTTATTATACATTTTTGTGAACCCGACTCAAAACATTCCATTCTAATTTTGGTATTAGATCTCCTTTGTGTGCTTGTAGGTTCATCTTATTGTATAGTTTGTTGAAACTGACTCATAACATCTCCCATTTGATTTTGGGGTTAGATCTCATTTATTACATTCTTATATCTAATTTTAGTATGTTTCATGGAGTTTACTAAGTTAGATTGGTGTGTGATATCTTATGTTGTTACATTTCTCCTAACTTCTCTTTACCAATCACATGGAGTGAATAATAGTTTCTTTATAACTTAAGAATTACTTTGATGCAATGAATGAATTTTTCCAAGATCTAGAAGTGGAATATATATATATATATATATATATATATATATATATATATATATATATATATATATATATATATATATATATATATATATATATATATATATATATATATATATATATATATATATATATATATATATATATATATATATATATATATATATAATTCTATTGAACTACAATAGATAGAAAAATATTGGATGAATTAACTGAACACATTAGACATGTACAATGTAGATGTTCCTACTTATAAAGGTAAGGTTTCATAACTAGGAGATAAGAAAGTGATAACTTATTGCCCACACTAGGTAGAATCACATGTCCACCAAATGTGGATCATCCTCTATTATGTAATGAAGTATGTGGAAACATGTGCAACAATGTGAGGATGGTAAGTGATAAATGCACTAAAGGTGGATCTCACACATTAAAGTGGAAATGTGATAACTATTAGGTCACCACCTAAAGTGGAATTTCTTCTACACCATGTGCAAGAATAAGATGCAAACTCTTAGGTGTCTAATATGCAAACTACTATGTATGCATTATCCTAAGTATGCTTAAGTAAAGTATAATTAAGAATATTTAATTACACCAACTCTTACATTTCACAATGCTTGTATTCCTTCATGGTGTTCTTGAATATGGAATCTCGGGATTTCAAATATTCTTCCTTCTTGTAAAGAATCTTTCAAAACTTTTATTCATAATTAAAGAAATTTCTCATAAGATTTTTAACAAAATACATGGAATATGTTAAAAATAATGTTCCTAATGATGACGTTAGCATAAATCACCTTAATCCTTTTCCTATGGTTCATATTAATCATTAAGATAGAGATCAAACTCCTCATAACACCATATTAGTTAGACCTAGATCCTCTCCTCCTCAACCCACCTTAATGGATAGTATTTAGGAAGCTAGTTTATGCACTTATTTAGATGATCTAGAACATTCCTCTTTTTATCAAAGAATATTTCATAATTATGATGTTAAGAATTTTCTTGATGATTTTTCTCCAAGAATAACATTAAGTAAACATGAAGAACTTGATAAACCTTCTTCTTCCCCACCTAAAAGAGATACAAATAGTCATAAGAATCCTAATCTCCCTAAAGAGAATATTTCCCTTCCTATTCCTCTTTATACCACACACTTTGTAAATCTCAATATGAGTGTCCTCCCTCAACATGAAATATTAATTACAATATGGGTTAGACATTACTATTGAATAAGGATATCATGTTCAAGGTCTGGGCATCAATAAGAAAAGTATAAAACTACCTATAGATCCTCCTATGCATGTTACCAAATGTGGTCTAGGATTTATGCCTCAAGCCACCATGTTTCCTTCTTCCAATCCTTCTTCATCACAACACAAACCTCCTCTAGACACTCTTTTACCAACACTATCCATTGTTACACCTCCTTTTGATGATTGTTTGACTTTGGCTAACAAAATCTTTTAGAGACTTGAATATGACACTAAATTTATTATTTCCTTTTAGAAATTTAAAAAAAAATCAAAGATTTCATAATGGTGAGTTTCTATATCTTTTTCATCATAAAAATAAATGTTCTCTTTCTAAATGTATTAGATTTAGACAAGTTATTCACTATTTAGTAGATAGATCTCTTATTTTCTTAACAACTAATCTTATGGTTTTTCTTGATATCAAAAATATATCTTAGCATTCCTCTTTCCTATTATTTTATTCTCCATCATGTGATCTTAATGTCGTACATCATTGGGGGGTTTTTGTTTTGCATGATGTTGATTTTGAACAACATAAGAGGTTCTTTCTCTTGTCCTTCCGCTTGGGGGAAAGGTCTCCCTATCTTATTCATTTTCCTCCTTCTAAAGTGATGCAAAGAATCTTACACCAACCATAAAACCTCAAGGGTTCTATTAAAGAAAAACCAATTTATTAACTTCAACATAATTCAAGAGGCATCTAACAAGATTAAATCTTCTTTTCACTCCAAAGACTCACAAATTGATCACTAGGAAATGACATCACAAGTGTTACTCGTCCACATTCCAAACTAAGAAACCACTCCCATAAGTATCTCTCAAAAATAATACTATCTTTTCTTTATAACCATACTTATTTCAACAACTATTTCTTTATTCATAGGCCATCCTCAATAGGGACTTCAAGAAACATTAGAACTATTTCACCATACCTTTCATACACCCTTAAATGTTATCCACAAAGTAGGAAACTCACTATCATAATCTCTACTACAAATCAAACTTATTAGCCTCAATAAAGTAAACTTTGATCATAAATCTAGGAAACAATATAAAATCTAATTCCAAATACATTCAATCATATTCCACTATCTTATAAAACACAATACAAAATGGAAATTATTGATTCATAACAATGCCTCCAAACAAGATCCAGAACTCTAATTTTCAAGAAACATCAACATGCCCAGTGAATGGATTAACATAAATCTTCCACAAATTCATCCCCTAATTGAAATTACTTTTCTTGGCACCAGTTTCTAGGGTCATGGAAAATATATAAGGCCTATGGCATTTGATGTTCCAAACAAATACACAAACTGCTAACTGTCAATCAAAAAACTTAAGCCCTTTAGCATTGAACCAACAAAATTACACTTTCTCCATAATATTAAATGATGAGATGACAATCAAGGTTAATATGTTCTTATCAAAATATGTTTACCATAACAAGGTTAAGTACGCTCTAGCTGGAGTAGTACTGGGATGGGTGACCTCCCGGGAAGTCCCGATGCTTCACCTCTGTGAGCATCACCTAGATCCAATGAGTGCTAAGTGTTCCATTCATTCTCATGAGAGATGGGTTCACGTGAACCACTACTCATGAATCATGGGTCAATGAGTTTGACTCAAAAAACTACACAGTTGAATCCTGATAGCAATATCACAATTTGACTTGCTGTGGAAAATATCTCCTACTTATCAATTGATGAGCTTAAGGGGCTTTCTAATGAATGTTTCATAAGGCACAACACTTGGTGAAGGTTTTGCAAATGAGGATGCAAGCAGAGTGGGTTTAACCATGGAGGAAACTCTGTAGTTAAGCACGCTCTAGCTAGAGTAGCACTGGGATGGGTGACCTCCTGAGAAGTCTCGGTGCTTCACCTCTATGAGCATCACCTAGATCCATTGAGTGCTAAGTTTTCCATTCATTCTCATGAGAGATGGGTTCATGTGAACCACTACTCATGAATCATGGGTCAATGAGTTTGACTCAAAAAACTACATAGTTGAATCCTGATAGCAATATCACAATTTGACTTGCTGTGGAAAATATCTCCTACTTATCAATTGATGAGCTTAAGGGGCTTTCTAATGAATGGTTCATAAGGCACAACACTTGGTGAAGGTTTTGCAAATGAGGATGCAAGCAGAGTGGGTTTAACCATGGAGGAAACTCTGTAGTTAAGCACGCTCTAGCTAGAGTAGCACTGGGATGGGTGACCTCCTGAGAAGTCTCGGTGCTTCACCTCTATGAGCATCACCTAGATCCATTGAGTGCTAAGTTTTCCATTCATTCTCATGAGAGATGGGTTCGTGTGAACCACTACTCATGAATCATGGGTCAATGAGTTTGACTCAAAAAACTACATAGTTGAATCCTGATAGCAATATCACAATTTGACTTGCTGTGGAAAATATCTCCTACTTATCAATTGATGAGCTTAAGGGGCTTTCTAATGAATGGTTCATAAGGCACAACACTTGGTGAAGGTTTTGCAAATGAGGATGCAAGAAGAGTGGGTTTAACCATGGAGGAAACTCCATAGTTAAGCGCGCTCTAGCTGGAGTAGTACTGGGATGGGTGACCTCCTAGGAAGTCCCGGTGCTTCACCTCTGTGAGCATCACCTAGATCCAATGAGTGCTAAGTGTTCCATTCATTCTCATGAGAGATGGGTTCGTGTGAACCACTACTCATGAATCATGGGTCAATAAGTTTGACTAAAAAAACTACACAGTTGAATCCTAATAGCAATATCACAATTTGACTTGCTGTGGAAAATATCTCCTAGTTATCAATTGACGAGCTTAAGGGGCTTTCTAATGAATGGTTCATAAGGCACAACACTTGGTGAAGGTTTTGCAAATGAGGATGCAAGCAGAGTGGGTTTTACCATGGAGGAAACTCCGTAGTTAAGCGCGCTCTAGCTGGAGTAGTACTGGGATGGGTGACCTCCTGGGAAGTCCCGGTGCTTCACCTCTATGAGCATCACCTAGATCCAATGAGTGCTAAGTGCTCCATTCATTCTCATGAGAGATGGGTTCGTGTGAACCACTACTCATGAATCATGGGTCAATGAGTTTGACTCAAAAAACTACACAGTTGAATCCTGATAGTAATATCACAATTTGACTTGCTGTGGAAAATATCTCCTACTTATCAATTGATGAGCTTAAGGGGCTTTCTAATGAATGGTTCATAAGGCACAACACTTGGTGAAGGTTTTGCAAATGACGATGCAAGTAGAGTGGGTTTAACCATGGAGGAAACTCCATAGTTAAGCGCGCTCTAGCTGGAGTAGTACTGGGATGGGTGAGCTCCCGGGAAGTCCCAGTGCTTCACCTCTGTGAGCATCACCTAGATCCAATGAGTGCTAAGTGTTCCATTCATTCTCATGAGAGATGGGTTTGTGTGAACCACTACTCATGAATCATGGGTTAATGAGTTTGACTCAAAAAACTACACAGTTGAATCCTGATAGCAATATCACAATTTGACTTGCTGTGGAAAATATCTCCTACTTATCAATAACAAGGTTTTCCAATATTTGGTTGGGACATGAAGACATTTTCTTGATTAGATTTCCCAATTCTGACAGTCACACATTCCTTAATAACAAAGAAACAAAAATGATCCCAACCCTTTTCCTTACACATTGGATTCTAAGGGTGAATTAATGACTTCAAATGAGGTTTTTATGTCTTTCATTGTACACAATTATTATCATGACCAAGAGGTTAACCAATGCATTTGACACATAAAACTCTTTCTTTGATCAAACTTTTAATCATTAAAGTCATATCAAAACAATAACATAAAATAATTCTAACTTCTTTATTTTTAAAAAAACCATTCAATACAAAATTGGATTGGATTATTACCTCCCATTTTTTTTCACGTTATTCCATGATTTAACAACACAAATCACTTCATCTTCAATACAAAAATCTAGGAAACTTAATGTTCATGTTGTTTGCTAGTAAAATACCACTATGACAGATCTAGGGTATCATCATTTATTCGTCAAAACATATTCAATCTCCCTGCAAACTTGGATTATGTCAAAACACATCAAATCAGAATATTTCACCAATTTTTAGCATTGTCCACTAGTTGATACATGAGAAATGGAATTTTAAAGTTTATTGTTTACCCTCATGGAGGGTTTCAATAGTTTTTACAAGATCTAACATATCTTCAACAAAACTTCATGAAAATAGATGCAAGTGGATTCAAAAGAAAGGCCTTTCATTAACCTAACTTCCTAAATCAAATACATTAAGAAATAACATCATTTTATGAGCCAATAAGGCTCTAAAACCTCAACAGACTTGCACAAAACTATATGGTAGTTGGGGATGATTATTGTTCCATTGCCAAACCATTTGCCAAACTTTTCTACTTCTTGGATCTCAACCAAACATCACTTGATAGACTATTTCCAACCATTTATAACTATTCAACTACCTTTGGAACGAATGGATTTCTCTTTGAATCAATTTGTGCATTTTTTTATAATGTGCAACTTTGTAACTTTTTGCATTTTTTACAAAATGACACTAGACTTTGCCAAATCACCTAGGGACACTTTATAAATGCCAAAATGGACTTAATGAGATAATTTAAACTATTTCAAACATTTTTTGGACACCTTTCTTACTTTGAACAGAGTTTATTTGAATAGATTTTACAACCAATGTTGATTTGAGTAGAGTTTCTATCACTTGTTATGATATTACATTATATTGCATTTAAAAGATATCCTATTACTTTTGCTTTAAAAGATAAAATCATTGATATATTTAGACATAAATGCATTTTATATTACGAATCAAATGTATTAAAATATTTTAAATTTTGACTTTAAATTTTAATTATTTTTTAGGGTAAGTTGATTTTGTGGCAAGTCCAAACTCTATTACAAAATAGAAATACAACATGAATCACCTAGTTTTAAAAATTCTAACAAAATTGTCAATAGAAAAGTAAAACTAGATGATCTAGTCTAAACAATACTAGACCCAAATCTTTTGAACCTTAGACTCTTAGATATGGATTCTAAATGAGATATATTCTTAGAAAGACCCTTCTCCTACTTTTGTCCAAACATTTTCTTTCCCTTGATAAAATTTGCAAGTCTATAGCCATAGTAATGTCGTTAGGTTAAAAAATGGCGAAGTATAGAACCTTGTTATCCTACAATCGGTTAGAACAACTTAAAAAGGGTTTTTATTTCATTAGTTAATGAGACCCTCCTATCTTAGCGCTTTAATGTTTACTAGTTCATTTGGTATCTTCTATTTTTCCCATAGTTTCGTGTTGCCTCCCACTTCCTGGCAGACCCGTTGTTAGTTTAAATAGTCGATGTACATGTGAGTGGGATTATGTAAAATTTCCTATTAATTTCTTATCCACGTGTCCCTATGGTGATTATCAAAAGATAGAAAGTTTGATTGTAGGCGTACGGGGTATTGTTTATGCGACCAGAAAAAGGGAACAATCCTATGCACCACGTCCCCTCAAAGCATACTAAAAGAAGACAATTTGGTCGCTTGTGTGTAAGGTGTTATGCAGATGAAATGGGAATATTGGGCCCCACATCCCTACGAAGATCAACCCAAGTTTGAAATGTCCAAGGTGGATGTGCAGAGTTAAAGGAATTAACTGTTTATTATTAAGGACACATATACCTTGTCTCCCCACAAGGTAATACCAAGTTTAAATGAATGATGTGCAGATGTGCAGGGTGTCATTCAACATAAGATTAACAATGGAAGATTAACAGTTTACACTTTTGACCTCACCTCCCCATAGTGTGTTGCTACAATGGAAGACCCCATGTGGGTAAGTGGGTTAGAAACTATGAAAGAAGATTACAAGTTTTGCTATAGGCTTCGCCTCCCTGTGAGGGTAAACCAGATCAAGGCATGTGTAATGAAGGCCCGCATGGAGAACCTTTTGAAGTTTACGGTGGTGGTAAAACTTGGTTGCACCATTTGATTTTTCCAACATGGATGCATCGACAGTCAGTTTTTGAAACCCCACATTGCTATTTACCTATTTCAAGGGTGTTTCTATTAATGCCAAAATGATAAGGAAAAAAGGCATAAAATCATGTGAAATAAATCCTATCGTGGGATTTTTTTCTGCACTTTTCTAGTTGATATTTAGAGTATGTGTTTCTAAAGGAACAAAGTGAAAAATTTGAGTTTATAGATCAAGTACATTTGACAAGATATAGTGTTCTCACGTATTCAATAAACTAGTAAGTGAATTTTCCTTCTTTACTAGATTTCTATGGAAGAATTTTGTTTTTGTGTCTAGGAGTTTGTATTTTGTTTTGTGACAGTTGAGAAAGTATAGAAGCTCTAGGTTGTGTTTTTAAACTAAATAATATATAAAATACCAAAAAATGGAGAGGTTGAGAGTTCCTTTGGAAAAGGGAAATAGAAGGTGGACAGAAGGGTTAAAAAATCCACTTCCCATCCTCTAGTTATCATAATTGAAGAAAAACCAGAACAACCTACACAACCCCCATATCCCTCTCAGCAAATTCAACCAAAGGTTCAACAAGAAGTAGTTGTTTCTTAGCTTGCTAAGCCAAAACCATAGAGGAAAAGGAAATATGAATCAGGGGAGAAATATACCCCTTATGAGAAAAAAAAAACCTAGGGCCTTTAGGAAGTAGGAAGAAGAAAGAATTAAAGGTAGTTGGAGAAGGGCATAGTGTAGAGCCTCTAGGCACTCAACACCAAGTACCATTGGACATGTTGGAGGAACATGAGCTCAGATTGTAAATGTAAATGTTGAGGTTCCCCTTGTTACTAGTTATAAGGGCACCTTTTAAGAGGATCTCCTTGAGATTTCTCCTTTATCCATAATGAATCTCAGGGATAGAGAACATTTCATGGATATGTGTGTTCAATATGGAGATGTTGTATTGCAATAGAGGGATTGGAGCATACTTTCATAAATTTATTAGAGGGGGGGAGCCTATCCCCAAATGTAACTCCTAGTCATTAGATATGTCAAAACTAATTGTACTTGATATTTTATGGAAATAGATAAAAAAAACCTTGCATTCAACTATGATCCTACATCCAGAACATTCAAGATTGTAGGAAACCATGTTTTAGTGGATGTTAGTTCTCTTGAAATTGCAAAAAAAAATTGGTTAGGTGAGACCTGATATTTTGGAAATTGACAAGGATAAGATTGAAGAGGACTAAATGACAAAGAGGAATAAAAGATGGGCAAAAGGAGATTCCAATTTTTAGGATTAAGGATTGGAAATTCAATACTATTCATATCCCTTCATTTGAAATAATGCAATTTGATGTTGTAAAATTTGTGAGGTATTTCATTAAGAATTACTATACTTTGTGCCAAATACTTGGACTAGATGCATGGGATAAGGTCCCAATTTGGTTAATGATGATAGTAATGAGGATCCAATACAAGTTTTTCAATTTCCATATTATGTTTCCTCAAAATTGGCATTCCTTGATTTCACGTGGTAGTTTGAATGTGGATGCACATAGTTAGTATGTCAAATCAGAAGAAGGGTTCTTTCCTTCCCATATTTACTAGGAATCTGGATTTTGTTATATTGGAGATAATAATTTGGACATATGTTAGATTTTAGGAAGATATGTGTAATAAAAAATATTATAAGATAATGTAGAAATAAGAGATTATAGAAATAGAATAACACAAAGATTTAATGTAGTTCACCCAATATGGTCTATATCCACTAGAGAAATAATCTTCCACTTATTATATTATCTAGTGAAGAGAAAATTACAATCTGATAATTTTTTAGACTACAACCACTTATTTATCAAGTCTTTTTTCAGGCAGTTTACAAAATCAGTTAGCAAAAATAAACCCTAACCCTAAAAATTTTACCTGAACCTTGACAAGGATCGATTGTAAATGTATAGTACTTTCTTGATCAGTCGACACATACCAACAATCTCTAACTTGGATACTGATCAGGCTCTACACTAAAAAAATCTCACACTTGGATATTGATCTTGTAACAACATAGCTATCATTGTAGATCTCACTAGATTGATGCACCTCAACTTGACTGGTTCTCATTTCCACTATGATCAAGCTTGAAACTTAATAGAAACTGAGTAGGAAGTCAATTTCTCTCAAGTTACTACCTTTCTCAACATATCTTCAAGATTGTTTCTAATATGTATCTTCTCCAAGTTCAACTATCCATCCTTTAAAATTGAGCATATGAAATGATACCGAAGCTGGATGTGTTTTGTCTCAAAGTGAAGGGTTGAGTTCTTGCAAAGTGAATCACACACTAAATGTCACTATACAACCTTTTATTCTCTTATTTCTTGTTCAATTCCTCCATAAACCTTTGTAAGGTCATATCATCTCCTTAATAGCCTCTGTAGCAACAACATATTTTATTTTTGTTGTTGAAAGTGATACAATCTTTTATGATCTAGAAATCTAGCTAATTGTTGTGCCACCTACAGTAAAAGCATACCTTGTAGTGCTCCTCCTACTATCAATATCTCCTGCTAAATATGAATCAACATATACTTGTAAAGTGGAATGAGAGCCTCCAAAATATAAGGATTAGGTTTTCGTACCTTTCAAATAGATGAGAATCTAATTTACTACATTCCAATGCTCTTTCCAAAAATTGTTCATATTTCTTCTTGCAATTTCCACTACATGTACAATATCTAGCCTAGTACACACCATGGAATACATCAAGATTCCAAGTGTTGAAGAGTCTGGAACCTTAGACATATACTCCATCTCCATTTGTGTCTTGGGGCTCATCTCCTTGGACAATTTAAAATGACTAGGAAAATGGGTACTAACTAGTTCTGTATCTTGCATCTGAAATATTTTTAAAACCTTTTCTATGAAATCACTCTGAGACAATGTCAATGTGTGACTTTTCCTATCCCTGGTTATTCTCATGCCAAGGATCTATTTTGTTGCACCAAAATCCTTCATAGCAAACTATTGTGCTAATTAAAATTTTAAGTAATTTATATATTGCATATTAGACCCGACAACAATCATGTCATCAACATATAATAATAGGATATAGATACCATTATCCAATCTTTGTAAACAAACAAAATGAGCAAAATGATATTTTTTGTAACTTTGGTTAGCCATAAAACTATCAAATTTTAAAGACCATTGTTTGGGTTCTTGTTTGAGCCCATACAAGCTCTTCTTTAACCTATACACTAAATTTTCCTTACCTTAGACCTCATATCCCCATGGTTATTGCATATAAATCTCTTCCACCAAATATCCATTGATAAAAGATGTCTTAACATCTAATTATTCTAGATGCAAGTCTTCTATAGCCACAAGACTTAGAATAGTTCGAATTAAAGTCATTTTAACAAGAGGATAGAATATTCCATCAAATTAATATCTTTTTTCTATGCAAAAATTTTTACCACAAGTCTAACCTTTTCTTTCCTCCATATTCTTCCTTTAACCTATAAATCCATTTGTTAAGAAATGCTCTTTTAACTTTATGCAATTTAAATAGCTCTCAAGTTTGATTTTGTATCAAGGAATCCATCTCCTCTTTCATTCCTTATGGTTTCAACTTTTATTGCTTATGCATAAATTTCAGTTTCATGAGAATCAATCAATAATATATAATATAATGAAGGAGAATCACATGGTCTTCACTAAAGAGGCAATACAATACCATGTGCATTCATATTGGGGGGTTTAAAATGGGTTACAAGGGGGGCAATATATTACCTAAATAGGGGGAGAGGGTTTTTTTTTTTTTGGTGGGGGGGGGGGGGAGGGTGGGTTATATAGGAAAATGGGTGTAGGAGATATTGGGTGGATATTAGATGGGGGTAATAAAAAAGGAGTTTGGGGAAATATTTTTAAAAAAATAAGAGGATTATTTAGTATGCCATGAACACACGTGCTATTATTCAGATTCACTAAGTGAAGCACTTGTGAGGAGGATATCCTTCAAAATATTTACTTATTCTAGAAGATCTTCTCACTGGAGTTTGAGGAACCTATTTTGGATCTGGTTATTTCATATTTTATAGCATTTTTGGTACTATATTTACTAGTATTTCATCAAGCACCATGCTTTATGTGTGTTCCTCTTCTTGCTTCTTTCCCTATATCTGATCCTTTTATGTGACCATTTCATTAAATATGACATCTCTACTCCTAATGATTTTGTGATTCTCAAAATTCCACAAACGATAACCAAAATATTTAACTCCATACCCAATAAAAGTACACTTCTTAGATTCTTCCTCAAGCTTTGATCAAGTTTTTATATCAATATGGACAAATGATTCACAACCAAAAGTTTTCAGAAATGAGTAGTTTACCTTTCCGTCTATCCATGCCTACTATGGAATACCACCATCCAAGGAATTTAAAGGTCCTCTATTTATCAAGTAAACAATAATATCTACAACATCTACCCAAAACTGCAAAGGAAATCTTGCATACAATCTCATACTTCTTGTATGCTTCATGGTAGTTCTATTCATCCTTTTGGGCACACCATTTTATTATGGGGTTCTAGGAACTGCCTTTCATCTATGAATCCCATAGTATGAACAATAACTATTAAACTCTCTACTATATTACTCTCCTCCATTATTAGATCTGAGACACTTCAACTTGTTTCCTATCTCATTCTCAACCAAATCTTTCCACTTCTTAAAAAGACTTTAAATACATCAATTTTTTTGGGAATTAAATAAGCCCAATTTTTCCTAGGTGCATCATCAATAAAAGTAACATATTTATAAGACCCACCAAGAGATCGTACCTGGGCTAGTCCCAATACATCAGAATGTACAAGCTCTAATTTTTCACTTTTCTTTCCCTTCCCAACTCTAAGAAATTTGACCCTCTTTTATTTTCCATAAATACATTGTTCACAAAATTCTAAATCAACTTGATCTTGTTTCAAACCCAACAATGAATTCTTATAATGGAGAATCTTCATCCCCTTCTCACTCATGTGTCTGATTCGATTGTACCATATATTTGTATCCATTCCTATGGAAGCTAGAGAAATAGAATAATCAATATTACTTGTACATAAATATAATGTACCTACCTTTTCCCCTTTTTCTATTATCAATGAACCTTTAGTAACCTTCCATGAATTTTCTATGAATATGAATATGCAACCTTCACTTCCTAGTTGTTCTACTGATATTAAATTTCTTCTTAAATCAGCAACATGTCTCACCTCTTTTAGCAGCCATTGATTTCCTTTTGGTAATTTTATCAGAATGTTTCCCTTTCCAACATTTTTTCATGGCTCATCATTGCCTAAATAAACCTTTCTAAAATTACCTTGAACATAGTCTAAAAAATATTTTATATGGGGTGTGGCATGAAAGGAAACTCTTGAATCTAACACCCAAAAATTAGTAATATCATCCAAAGAAAGAATCAAAGCATCTTGTAACACATCACCTACTACAATTTCTTCCTTAAAATTTTCTTTTTATCCATCCCCTCATTTTCCCTTTGAGACTGACACTCTTTCTTTAGATTTCCTTTCTTTTGACAATGCCAACACTCCAAATTTACCATAGATTTGGATCTTCCCTTCTTGGATTTTCATGATTACTTGGTTCTTTCCTCTTTCCTTCTATTTTTCCTTGTTCTCAACAATCAAAGCATTACCTAATGTCTCACCTATACTTTTTTGTCATATTTCCTCACTAAGGATAACACCAACAACATCATCAAACTTTAATGTGTTTGAACTAGATATAGAGTTACTTACTGCCATGACCAAACTATTCCAACTCTCAATAAATGAGCCTAAAATCAACAAACTCCTAACCTCATCATCAAAATTTACTTTTATATTACATAGTTGACTAGTAACCATGTTAAACTCATTCAAATGATAACTAATAGACCCACCTTATGTCATCTTTATATTAAATAAATGTTTCATAAGAAATATTGTATTTGAGGCCTGAGGGTTTCTCATACAATTTTTCTAAAGCCTTAATTATACCTTCTATTATTATTTCTTTCTATATTGAAATCCACTGATGATGCCACGTATAATCATATTACTCCCAGCTCACCTTCCTATTAAGAGCCTCTCATTTTTCATCTGAAGTAGATGCTAGATTCTTTGTTTTTCCACCAAAATATAAGAAAAGATTATGTTGATATAGATTATCTTCCATTTGAATCTTCCATAACTAATAGTTTTGGCCATCGAACTTCTCAACCTTAAGCCTTCCTTCCTCTAACATTTCTCCCAGTCGAATCTAAGATTTCCCGCCAAAACACTGAGAAATAGACTACTCTAATACTAGTTGTTATGGTTTAGGAAAATATGAACAATAAGTAATATTAAGTTAATGCAAAAATAAGAGAAGACAAAAATACAATAACACAACTTGATTTAATGTGGTTCACCCAATATCAGCTACATCCATGAGAGAAATAGTCTTCCACTTATTTTATTATATAGTGAAGATAAAATTACAATGTGATAATTTTTCACACTACAACCACTTATTTATCAAGATTTTATTGAGGTGATTTACTTTGGCGAGGATGCATGGCAAGTGCTCAGTACTTGTCTAATCATTCAATACATACCAATAATAGGATCCAAAATTATTTCATTTCCAAGTATTCCTTAAGTTTTGGGCAAAAGATAAATTATAAACCTAAAGGATTCATGCATTGGATGAAGGGTACTCACTTAAACAAGGGTCCTTAGGACCATGGACAAATTATAATGAGGATATGGTTAGAAATTGCATGGAATCTACTTCAATCACCTAGAGAAGAAACCAATGGGAAATCTTGTTGAGGATTGAGGTTGAAATGAGGAGGTAGTACCCTAGGTTTAAAGTGTTCAATTATAAGGAAAATAATGAATTAAAAAGAATTAAGTGGATGATGGATCATTTTTAGGATACCTACCATGGAATAATTGAGATTTAGATAAAGGGAAAGAACAGAGAAACACAAGAGAAAATGAATAAAGAAGCTAGAGAGAATCTACCTCTAAATGTTCCTAAGGAAAGTATTGTCCTAGTACCCCATTTAGTTCCATATGAGGTCTCTTAAGTTGGAGAAAAAATAAAATAAGTCACCAATATTTTAGAAAAATTTAACATAAATAAAGAAGAGGTGGAGAAACATCTAGCATCTCCTCCTAGGGAGTGGTCATCTAATAATGATCTAGAGGATAGAGTGGATGTGGATAGTTAAATGCCCCTAAAGAGTTAAGATGATGAAAGAGCCTTAGGAGTTAAAATACCCATTTCAAATGATAACTTCATCAAAAAAATTGAGTTTAAGGATTGATGGTTGAAAATGAAAGGACCATTAGAGGGCCTAGTAGAGAACATAACATTGAATGACATCATTGTGACTCACCTTGGTGCTGATGAAGCAAGGAAAATTGTCAAGGAAAGTGGAATGCTACTGATCACTATATAGAACCTACAAGAGGTCTTCTTGTTATATCAGATTAGATAGAAATAGGACCCACCTTTTGCCTCAAAATTTCAAAATGATGGTGGATTTATAGGGTCTAGATACTACCCAACTTTGAAGGCATTGACATTATCGATAAAAGCACCAAGTACTAATAGATCCTAGGTACTTGTAGGAGTGGAAGAAAAAGATTGACAAGTTTCAATGTTCAAAACATTGAAAGACACTACTTCTTTATAGGTTTCCACTCACACCGTGTATGACACAATGTTGGCTAGAGGTGCTTCTCAGGTGCAAGAAAGGAGAATCTGTGCATTCCTTGAGGAAAGAGTAGATATGCATGCTAAATACACCAAGATTTTTTCCTTCAGTACATAATTTAGAAACTCCTTAAAGAAGAAGACCTATGCCCTCCAAGAAATTACAATGGAACAATGGGATTCATCTTCCCTATATCAATAAATTACAACTTTGAAGATGGATCTACAGGAGGCCAATGCTAAGTTAAAGCAAAAGGAAGATGAATTAGCTAAATCCAAGTTGGAAACCATGAAAAAAAAAATATAATAAATTATTAAAGGTTCTACATCCCACTTGTTGAAGATAATTCTTGATAAGTGTGTGGTCAATAAGTCAAACAATGGACCAAGGTGATGACGCATCTTCTTTGTTGAATCCCATAAAAACATGTGTTGTCCTTTCATCCCTAAGGGTCCAGTTCTTTCTTCCATATAAAGAAGTTAATCATCATGCACCTTTTGCAAGATCAATGGTTGTAGCTACGTCACACTTGTGTAATTAATTAAAATGTGTAGAAAAGATAATTATGGAACTTTGATGGGTGGTTCCCATTCATCCCATCTATCTTCAACATCGAATCAAAATGTGCCACATATTCACTTGTCAAGGACCATGGATCCTCAAATTCCTTTTTTATAAAGTGGTTTAAAAGTCGATCAACTTTTCCTATATCGATGCCTCACATCACGTCGTAATTACATGATTAAATTAAGTGTGTGCAAAATGTCAAGAGTGCAAGTTCACAATAAATAAGTCAAATGGTGGGACAATTTTTTGATGGATCTTCTTTGCCAAATCCATAGCAACAGGTGTCATCCTTTCATCCCTCAGAGCCTAGTTCTTTCTTCTGTCTAAAGAAGTTAATCATTGTACACCTTATGCAAAATCAATGGCTATAGATACATTGTTCTTGGGTGATTAACTCAATATGTGTGAAAGAGCTAAGTATGTAGCTGCTATGGGTGGTCCCCACTTATCCCATATTGTTGGAAACTACAATTAAAATAATTGTTATACTGGCATTGATATCAAACCTTAACTGGTAAGATAGTTGCTATCTAGGATAGTACCATATCTTTTGATTGATGAAGATGATTTGAAAAGAGGAGATAACAAGAGGACCTAAGGAAAGGTTGAGTTATGTGATACTTCAATGGGTACTTGATTAGTTGGCACATTGACAAGATAATGTGTTGTTTATATAGTAAGAAGAAAGATTGGAAATGTAGGCTTAACCAGGAAAAAGTGAATAAATCTAGTTTAAGCCAAGTGATGTTAGTGTCGACCGAGCACTAGTATATGTCGAGTAAATCTAGTGTTGACCGAACATTAGTAATTGTCAAGCGATAGGAAATTATCGAGAAAAAATAGTATTTTCCGAGGAAGACAATTTTTAGTGATGACCAAGATACACAGTGATGACCAAGGAGATGAATAGAGTATTGAACGAGTGTTAGTAATTTACATTTGGAGAAAGAATTGAGGATCCTAGCCAACATAGTTGAATTCTTGGGATATGTAAAATATGTTGATGTTATTAATAAATTGTATGGAGCATTTAATGCATGGTAAATCATTTTCTTATGGATTCAAAGAGAATTTTGGAGATGTATCTAGAAGGAAAAGATGGAGAACATAATGATGGAAGGATTCGATGAATCTAACATAAACCTAAGATCTACAGAGGAGATTAAGGGGTAAAATATTGATCTACCTAATCAAGGAGGTATAAGGATAACCTAATTGTGAGGTTACAAAGTGTGAAGAAGAGGTTGATGTTATTGACTGATAAGTCTAAGCAGAAGGTTGAAGGTGAAGCTGTGAAGAGCTAAACAAAGTTTTGGTGATTGCTTAAAGCAAATTTCAAGCAAATCAGAGATGAAGATGGAAATGAAGGTCAGACAGTAAATCAACATATGTGTGAAGTGGATCTATATTTGCAAAGTGAGTTGTACATTTTCATATTAGAACCTAATGTTACTTTCTAACCATTGTATTAGTCTAAATCCTTTAATCAAGGTTGACGTAACAGTCATTGTATAAATCCTTTAATGAAGGTGACATTCTAATGGAATATTCTTAAGTTCTCTAACCATGCCACTTTTGACAGAGTGTTTAAATCCTTTAATAGGGTCACACCTAATAGTGTATATGTAAACCTTTAATTGGGTTGGCTTTTCACAGAGGTCACTTTAGAAGAGTGAAATTCAGTAGCATGTTACAAAGCGGTTTTTCCCAAATTGGGTTTCCACTATAAATCCTTGTGTTATACTTGTGTGAACGATTTTGATGTCAATATTGTTAAAAGATTTATATTTTGCAAGTTAATTACTTTTGGATAGTGGACTGCATGTTATATGTTTTGGATATATGTTATAGAGACTGAGTTGAATTGTTGATTAGATCTCAGTTAGTGAAATACTGAAAAGTTCAATTGGTACATCTAGACCTGAGGATAACAGATTCACCCCCTGTCAATTATCCTAAAATCATTCTAAAAATTGACATCAGAGTTTTTGGTGCTTGTATATAAAAGATTTAAAAGTACTTGAAGATAATGATCAAGATGTACAAAAAGGAGGTACCGAAGCTGAACAAAGAGAACTTCCCTGCATGGCAGAGTTTGATGAAATTGCACCTAGCTAGTATTGGTGATTCAGGGAAGTAATATGTTGAAAATGACTATGTTATACCTGTTGCACCTTTGACTGTCGAGGAGATGAAAGCAAAACAAGAACACAATCAAGAAATGTTGGAGATTTCATCTACCCAAATCTATCCTGAATTTGAAGATATCAAGAGTTATACTAATGCAAAGAAAATGTGGGACACTCATGCAACTATCTATGGTGGAGATACAAATGTACTGAGAGCCAAATCTGAAAGCTTGAGAGGTAAGTTTGATGAAATGAAAATGCAAGAAGGTGAAAATATTACTTAGTATTGTGGTAGAATTAAGGAGGCAGTGAATGCTATTAGAGGAGCTAATCAAAAAATTGATGATGAAACTATTATTGGTAAAGTATTGAGAAGTTTGCTTCCTATCTATGCTATCAGGATTTCCACAATACAAGAATCAAGATGTAACCCTGGTAATGTTCTAACTTTGGAAAGTCTTGTTGGTAAGCTTATTTCTTTTGAGCTATCTAGCTATGATAACTACACGGTTTCTAATGTTGAATCTGCATTCAAGTCTCAAATGGTTATGCATAAGTCTAAGAAGGAAAAATAAAAATGTGTGAAAAGTGATAGTGACAGTGATAGTGACACTTCTGATGAAGATCTAGATGATCTTGAGGCACTTATGGCTAGAAGGCTGAAAAGAGGAAAAGGGAAATATAAAGGTAAACTTCCTATAATCTATTTTTCATATAACAAAGTTGGTCATATTTTAGCAAGATGCACTAATAGGACTGACAAGGATGAGAGAAGGGAAAGCAAGTAAAAAGACAAGCGAAATGCTAGAGATCACCGAAGGTATAGAGACTATAGTGACAAATGTATGAAATCATGCTACATTGTTGAAGAGGAAACTTATAGTTAAACTAGTGATTCTAATGAATGTGATATAGAAGTTGTTTATGTTGCTATGAAAGATGATTCTGGTAAAGATGAGAAAATTGCACTTATTTCTTATGTGATTAAATGTGATAAATGGATGATTATAGTGGTTACTCACATCACATGACTGGTGATAAAAGTAAGTTTGAGACCCTAGATCATTAAAAAGGTTGAAGTGTTAAGTTTGGTAATGATGCACCATGTCCTGTGAAAGGAAAATGATCAATTAGATTGATTGATAAGATCAAATTTGAAAATGCCTATTGGGTTAAATTTCTTAACAATAATTTGTTGAATGTTGCATAGTTGAACAACATTGGTTACTGAGTGGAATTTCATCACAGAAAGGCTAAAATATTTAATGCCACTAGTGAGCTAATTGGAAGTGGAGAACAAATGAGAGGTAATTTGTTCTATCTAGACTTATCTGAAGAAACATGTTTTTTTTCACAATTTGATGATGTATGTGTTAGGAATGGGAACACTAAGAGGGGGGGGGGGGGGTGAATTAGTGTTCTATTATTACTTTTTCTGATATCTTGAAACTTAACTTCAAACCTTAAGTACTGAAATGAATATCAATGCAAGTAAGATAAACAACCACAAAACATGACACCAGATATGATTACAGGGAAACCAAAATAGGTAAAAACCCTAGGGGGAATTGACACCCACTAAGAACTGCAGTAGTGTATTATGAGCCTTGTTAGAAGATCTTACAACACTGTTAGGAGTTGATCTTTACAACTCTTTTAGTACAGTAACCTAGTCAAGGGTCAGGCCCTATTAGGATTCTTTTACAATAACCCTATTAGGGGTGAGGACACATTTTCCTAGAGCTCCCTACTCAAGTTGTGAAGGCTACAACCTTCTTGATCTCAGATACACACTATATCTGCTAATGGTGAATTATTGTTGTGACACTGCTTGTCTGATCAGTTCCTTGGATGCGTTGATGCTTTAACCTCTTGTAAAGCTCTATAATATTCTAACTCCTCTTTTCATACTTTTTCTCTATGAATTTCAACTCTATATCTCATCCCATGCATCAATAAAAAGGCCCATGTCTTATTTATATGCGCAAACAAAACTATTCACTAGGTCAGCCTTCAACCTATTATATACAACACTTCCAAATGAATTGGCTCAAGCATGTTTACCTAAAATTTTATTAACATGTCTATAACCTAAATAAAATGGGTGCATAGCCTTTACAAAACAATATTATCACCACTAACCAAAACACCAACAATCGTCTCTATGCTCTGTTCTGTTCTACCACTCACTGTCTATGTCACTTCATCTAACTGTAACTTCTTCATACTAACTCATATGATCATGTGCTCTTAGACTTAACATGATTATATACACAATAGCTTATCTTTAAGGTCACATTCCATAACTGGGTCATATGCACATGTGTTGATGCTCTATTCCTCTAGTGCTCTGCTAACTATCCAATCTCCCATACTTAGCCATATTTCTGATCTTCTAAGTAATGTGTTGACTCCAAAACTTCATATGACTTTGTTTCCATAATGAAAACACTAAATTATAATAGTATAGTCAACTTTCCAACAATATTCCCCTTTTTCATTAATGGCAACAAAGGAATATGGCAAAGTTACTATCTATTTATTACACAAAAAATTTCTAGCATATACTCTATCTTTTATCTTCCTTTTACTATATACTCTACTCCTTTTTACATCATATATACTGCTCCATATTCTTCCTTCTACTATATACTCCCCCTTTGACATTATTGACAAAGGTGCTCAAAAAGGTGTATCTACAAGTACTTACATAGTTAGTACATTCGGATATGCAATCTTCAAGTTCTGGATCTATTGCTACCAAAATGTTGTCAGTGCATTTACTATTTGAAGATGGGTGCACAACGCATAAGTCAACTTCTCCATCTTCTCTGAATCTGAACTTGGACCTTGATCATATGTCACCATAGTGGTATCGATCTCCTTGATATTTTGATTTAGTACATGTCTAAGGAGGGCACAAGTGCATGTCTTAACTGTGCTTGCCTAGCCCTTATCTTGTCCATTTCTTGGTCCACCTTCTCAATTTTGTCTAACTAACCCTAATATACATTGTTTCACATGTTTACATCTAAGGAGGGATCTATTACTGAATTCCTTACTATTTCCATCATTGATTCAACTTCCTGAATCTTCTTTGAGAGATCTCCAGTTAGTTTGTCCTTATCCATACTGTTAGCTATTATTTTCCTTCCTTTAGCTGCTATTTCCTTCAACAAGGCTTGACCAACTTTTAGAGAACTAAGCTCAAGTGTGAAGTTACCTGTTAATTCACTCAATCTATTCTTCAGATATTGTTCCTCTGCAACTTTAGATGCTGATTCTTCAAGGCTAGAGAAATTTTCTTTGAAGATTGTTAAAATAGTGCTTACATCATCCACTGAATGTACACTTGATACTATTTTATCTTTAGACAATAGACTATTCAAGATGTTGACTGATTCAAAAAATAATGGATTTCTCATCACTTGCTTTTCCTTTTCCTTTTCCATTGCAAGCACACTGATCTTAATCAATTCTTCTTCTCCCCATGAGTCTAGGCTTGTTGTGTCAGGATTCAAGCTTGACAACAATGACATTGAGGGCTTGGGAGTGAGCGGTGTATCGTCCATGATTTCAGTCTTAACCTTTATTGGCATTCCAACAGATGGTTCTTCTTCATTTTCCTTTTCTCCTTCTTTCTCCTCTTTGTCTTCTTTTTCTTTTTCTTCTTCTTTCTCCTCTTTTTCTTCTTTTTCTTTTTATTCTTCTTTCTCCTCTTCTTCTTTTTATTTTTCTTCTTCTTTCTCCTCTTCTTCTTGCCCTGTTGGATCCTCAATCTGAACTTCTTCTTGTTGCATATAAGAATTTTCATTGCATAGTATTTCAACATCTTCCATACTTAAAAAGGCTTCTTCGAACTTATCCAAGTCCTTATCTATGGCCACCATTGATATCTCCACTTTATCAATCATAATTGTATCATTTTGTGTTTCAATCATGGGTGCAAACTTCATTGCATCAATAGACACTGTTACTATGGGCACTGAATCTTGTGGACCTGTTATAGGTGCATTAGGGACCTTAGATGCTTTTTATGCCTTAGATGGAGCTTGGGTTGTAGGCACAGTATATGGATGCATGCGTTGTTCCAAAAATACCTTCTCAAAGGATTTTTCAGTCTCTTTTGCTATCAACTCAAAATCCTTATTCATGATGTGCAAAATTCTCATCTTGGTTCTGAGGTGTGGCTTTACCAATTCCATTAATAAAGTCTTTTCTTCAACTGAGCACATTGGTAAGTTGTCATCTAGTGTTTTTTCTCTTATTCTAAAGTCTTCTTCAGTAGCTTGTCTTTTCAATGTGTCCAAAATATCCCAAACTTTATCTGGAATGACTATCTTTAGTTCTAGAATAGTCTTCTTAAATTTGATCATATGCTTGATCAACATATCATGAATCTCAAATTTTTCAATCTCATGATATTTATCATAAAACTTGGCTATCTGATCAACTCTTCCTTCATCTACTATTCTTGATCTCAATACTTGTAGATTAGGTAGGAATCCTACTTCAGGAGGTGGTTGAACATTTCTGCCTCAGCCTCTTGTAGATCTTGAGGATGAATGGCTGGTGACTATCTGCTTCTTCCTCTTGGTTATCTTGCTTGTCTCAAGAGATGGAGTGGACTCCAAATCAACAGTAGGAATGGGCGTTGAAGCGCTATCAACAATCATTTCTTTGGGAACATCTATTTTTTCTATTTTTATTTTCTTCTCTTTAGGGTCATCAAACTTCTCTATTTTGACCTTAGTAGTGGGTGAGCTCTCAATTTCCATTGCTATCTTGACTTCTCTAGCTTTATCTAGGTCATCTTGAGTGACACCATGAATTTTTAGTATCTCAGAGGTAACTCCAGATGCTTTCCTCTTGGTCACTGCACTGTTCAGGACTGCATTTACTTGCCTTTTCTTCTCCTCATATGTGCCCCATCTTGGCTCATTGGGATCCTTTGGCACTATAAGGAGGACTTGTGCATATTCCTCTAGAATGTGCTCCTCCACTTCATACCTAAGTGGATGAATCCATTTGGCCCTTGGCTCTACTACTTCCATGCAAGTTATGTCTGTCTCCACCATGAAGCATATACTATCCTTATATTTCTCAACTATACTTTCAGGTATTCTATACCTCATCTACATCTTTATTCTAAATGTTTTGATTTCCAATTCCATAAAATCTCTTAAGGTACTCTCTGAGGATGCCTTGAATGAAATCTATGGTATTGTAGAAAGGTTCTTATCTAGATAGAGGTCTGAAACTTTCCCAACAATATGAAAATACATGTAGATTATAAGTGACCCAAACTTAAATATCTTACTTTTATCATGTTTGATAGCTCTTATATTGTCGATCAATTATGCGCACAAGATCTCACACAAGTTGAAGTGTCCATTTTCTTTCACAATCCTGATGGCTGATAGAATAGTGGTTGCGGACACACTATTAACCTTGTTAGCATGTTGGAACTTGTATCCAAGTATCATAGACATCGGCTTGATGTCTTTCTCTTCTATAGGTTCAATTGTCATGTCACGCTTGTCACTGCGGGACTTACAAGCCTGCTCAACCAATTTCCTAACATCTTTGCCTATAGGAAGAATGACACCTATCTTGGGTAATCTTGTTATCTCATGAATGAGATCAATAGTTATTCTTACTGGGACTTCTCCTATCCAAAATAGGTCATCATGAATTCTTCTCAAAAGAATCTTAATCCATTCAGATTCGTAAAACTCATAAGTAGTCACATATTCAACAATAGGGTTGTTATCCAAGTGTGGGAGCTCATCTAGGAATATTTTATCTGGTTTCAACATGGTTTCCATGTGTGACCTAATCCTATCCAGTCCTACTGGTTCCTTTTTTCAATAGATATATGTGTGTATGTCCTCTACGTGCATAACACCCATTGGAGTTCTAGAGAACACTCCTTCCAAATCATCTAGAGTAGACTTGAATGTATGCTTCTTAAATACATATCTTTTCCTTTCAAAAACATAAAAAAAAACTGGTGTAGCCATAACTTACATGATTTAATGCTTCAAATCAGTTTCCAAGGGTTTATGAACCATCACATTTGAACTAGGGCTTCACAATAAATTTAACTTCCTTTCACTGATAATCTAACTGCAATTATTCACAACTCAACTGCTTGAACTCATGTGATCTCCAAAGGCTCAAATTGAATGTAAATGTGCAGATAAAGGAACTTCAGTGACTATAAAAACAAATTTTCACCATTAATGATTGTCACGTAAACATAGAATCTCACAGAGAATTCCAATCTTCCTTTCTACTATCGATCAGCAGGTGCACTCTTGTATGTTGCATCAACTAGTCTCTAAATAGTTATAACCAAAAGCGCATACTCTAAGGATGAATATACCAGTTGTGCAGGGGTCCAAAGATAATTTAGCTCCACCTATGACCATGAAGGTCATTTAACCTTAAATAGGAGGTGCATCCATTGCGGATGCATCCTCAACTATTTCACCAACACCATCTATCTTTTCTTCCTTCCAAATCGTGCTCGCATCTTCTATAGCTTGCACAAACTTGACTTCTCCTGCTTCATCCAATATTGATCTTTCTAAATTTTTAGGGCTTTCATGTCTTTGCACTTTTGATCTGCAAAACCTTGAGATGTGTCCAACCTTGTTACATGAGTGACAAATCACTGGAGGCCTTATATTCCTTGGCGCATTGATGTGGGTTACTATTTTGCACTGTCTAACTGAATGACCATTATAATTACATATTTGAGATGTAATTTGTTATGAGGCCTTCTAACATTTTGCTGAGGATGATTTCTCTGATTTCATTAATTTTGATTTCTTTGATTTGATCTACAATTCATAGCTCTATGACCAAACTTATTGCATGAATAATAATAACCATTGAAAGGTCTTACCTCTTTACAATCTCTTGCTATGTGTCCATACTTTTTACAAGCATAAAAAGTCTTTTTAACTAGTTTACACTCATCTTTAGATGGTTTTATTTGAGCTTTATTATGGTCATCAATCTTCTTGGCTTTTGTAGGTTCTTTAGGAGATTTAATTATATCTCACATAACATCAATCTGAACTTGGGCTTCACTGAATATAATACTAGTGGTATCTCCTTTTAGCTTTCGAGTATAACATTGTGAATCTATTAGATCTTTTCTTGTGTGTAACTTGTCAATATGATTCTTTTCTTGAGTGAATTCAGATTCCATATGCTTCTTGATGCTCTCTAACACCAAGATTTTCATGTTTGCTTGCCTCATTTCTTCATCCAACTACTTGTTTTCTTTGATTTGTTCTTCATAGACTTCTTGATTGTTAAGTACCTTTTCATCCAACTCTTCAATCTAATCCTTCAAAGAAGTGTTTTCCTCATTCATATTTTTTACCATTTTCCCTAACTCACTTCTAGAGAAATCTTTCAAATCTTTTCTCAGTTTCTTGATGAATGCTTGAGAATCACTAACCTCTAGTTTCAGTTCTTCAATTTCTTTCTCAGATCTGTCAAGGTCTTCAAGAGTTGCTTCAAGATTCTTCTTCAGATGTTTCACTTCTTCCAAACCCATGATCTCCTCAAGTGGTTAAACTTGTCTTAAGAGGACCAAAGCTCTAATACCAATTGTTAGGAATGGGAACAATTAGAGACGGGGGTGAATCAGTGTTCTATATATTATTACTTTTTCTGATATCTTGAAACTTAACTTAATTTCTTAAGTACTGAAATGAATATCAATGCAAGTAAGATAAACAACCACAAAACATGACACTAGATATGATTATGGGGAAACCCAAATAGGTAAAAACCCTGGTGGGAATTGACACCCACTAAGAACTGCGCTAGTGTATTATGATCCATGTTAGAAGATCGTACAACCCTGTTAGGAGTTGATATTTACAATGCTTTTAGTATAGTGACCTGGTCAAGGATCAGACCCTGTTAGGAGTCTTTTACAATAACCCTATTAGGGGTAGGTACACACTATCCTAGAGCTCACTACTCAAGTGGTGAAGGCTACAACCTTATGGATCTTAGATACACACTATATCTACCAATAGTGAATTGATGTTGTGACATTGCTTGTCTCATCAGTTCCTTGGATGCATTGATGATTTAACCTCTTGTAAAGCTCTATAATATTCTAACTTCTCTTTTCATAGTTATACTCGACTACTTTCAACTCTATATCTAATCCCATGCATCAATATAAAGGTACATGTCTTATTTATATGCGTAAACAAAATTATTCACTAGGTCGGCCGTCAACCTATTATATACAACCCTTCAAAATGAATTGGCTCAAGTGTGTTTACCTACAATGTTATTAACATGTCTATAACCTAAATAAAATGGGTTCATAGCCTTTAAAAAATAATATTATCATTGCTAACAGCCAAAATACCAACAATCGGCTCTATGCTCTATTCTGTTATGTCGCTCATTGTCTGTGTCACTTCATATGACTGTAACTTCTTCATACTAACTCATATGATCATGGTTTCTTAGAATTAGCATGATTATATACACAGAAGCTTATTTTTAAGGGTGCATGCCATAACTCATTCATACACATGTGCACCAATGCTTTGTTCCTTTGGTGCTCTGCTGACTGTCGAGTCTTCCATACTTAGTCATATTTCTGATCTTCTAAGTAATGTGCTGACTCCAGAACTTCATATGACTTTGTTTCCATAATGAAAATACTAAATCATAATAGTATAGTCAACTGGCCAACAGTATGGTTATGGCATAAGAGGTTTTTTCATGTGAATTTTGACAATCTGGTAAATATTAGTAAAAAGAAGAAGGTTAGAGCTTTGCCAAGATTGAAGAAACCTAATAATGTGATGTGTAAACAGTGTCAATTGGGAAAACTGACAAAATCTAGTTTTAAGAGAAAGACATATACTTCTGAGAATATTTTGGAACTGGTTCATACTGACCTTTGTGGACCTATGGGTGTACAAAGTTATTGGGGTGATAAGTATTTCATTATGTTTGTTGATGACTATTCTAGAATGATGATTGTAATGTTTTTAAAGGAGAAATCTGATGTATTTTAGTTGTTTAAGTGGTATTTGGAAAAAATTAAAAAAGAAATAGGTAAAAGCTTGAAATGTTTGAGATCTGATAGAATTGGAGAGTTTATATCAAATGAGTTCAATTTTTTGGCAATGATAGAGGAATAAAGAGACAAATGTCTGCACCGTGGACACCTCCATAAAATGGCATAGCAGAAAGAAGAAATAGGTCAATTATAGATTGTGCTAAAACACTGATGATAGAGAAGAATGTTGTACAAAAGTACTAGAGAGGGCTATAAGTGCAGTTGTTTATATCTTGAATTGAGTAAAAATCAAGAAAGGTACAAATGTTACACCTTTTGATTTATGGCATGGTTATGCACCTAATGTGAAATATTTTAAAGTCTTTGGGAGTAAATTCTATATAATGAAAGACAATAGGAATGGAAAATTTGATGCAATAAGTGATGAAGGCATATTCCTAGGATATTCCACTAAGAGAAAATCTTATAAGTGTTTGAATTCTAACACCAACAAATTTGTGGAAAGTGAAAATGTTAGAGTTGATGAATATGCATAAAGAAATTAAGTTGAGTGCAAGAAAGAACCTAAAGATTATAGATCTTTTGTATACATGGAAGAAGGAGAGGTAAGTTATACACCTGGACCAGATGTAGAATCACAGAAAGGTAATGTCGAGCATCAGAAGGATGCTGCCAAGAATCAGGAGGATGTTGCCAAGCATCAGGAGGATGCTACCAAGCAATTAGAATAAGAAATAGATAATTTGCAAGATGAACTTGAAGATCCAGAACAAGGAGAAAAGAAATTTGAACCTACATTGGCATAGTATGTAAGAATACATCATAAGCCTGAGCAAATCATTGGAGATAAAGAATCTGGAATCATGACAAGAAGTAATTTGAAAGATCATGCATGCTTACTATGTGAGTTTGAGCCTAAAATAGTAAAAGATGCTTTAGGAAATGAAGACTGAATACAAGCCATGAATGAAGAAATAGAGAAGATAGAAAAGAATAATACTTCGACTCTAGTTTTGAGACTAGAAGACAAGAATGTTATTGGAGAAAAATGGTTATTTAGAAATAAGTTGAATGAACAAGGAGAAGTTACTAGAAACAAGGAAAAAATAGTATGTAAGGGGTATGCACAAGAAGGAATTGAATATGGGAAGACATTTTCCCCAGTTGAAAGATTGAAAGGAGTGAGGACTCTACTTGTTTGTCCTACATATAAAGGATTCAAAGTATATTAGACGGATGTAAAATCTATATTTATGAATGGGATATTAGAAGTATACATTGAACAACCTGAAGGATTTTTTGACCCAAGCAAGAAGAATATGGTTTGCAAGCTACACAAGGCATTGTATGGATTGAAACAAGACCCTAGAGCGTGGTATGAGAGCCTTCATAATTATTTGATAAAGATTGGATTTGCAAGGACAAATGAAAACAATAATTTGTATATGAAAACTGAAAAAGGTAAAGGGATTTTGTTAGCTGAAATCTTTATTGATGATATCATATTTGGAGGACAAGATTCCCTATGTCAAAACTTTTCAAATAAGATACAATCTGAATTTGAAATGTCTGTGTGTGGTGAGATCAAATTATTTTTTGGTTTGCAAGTTTATCGGATGAAGAAAGGTATCTATATTACTCAATCTAAATATGTCAAAGAGATACTGAAAACTTTTGGTATGGAGGATTCAAAACTAGTAAGTACTCCTATGGCTACTGGATAGGAACTATCTAAAACTGATGATACAGCTGAAGTGAATGAAACCTTGTATAGATCTATGATTGGAAAGCTACAATATGTTGTTCATAGTAGACTAGATATTTCCCTAGAAGTTGGGATTGTGGCAAGATTTTATGCCAATCCTAAGGAGAATCATATGGTGGCAGTGAAGAATAATGAGATATCTAAAAGGAACAAAGGATTATGGATTATATTACAAGAAGAATGACAAGTTTGAACTGAGAGTTTACACAGATGCAGATTGGGCTAGAAATGTTGATGACATAAAAAGTACAAGTGGTGGAGCATTCTTTCTAGGAAATAGATTAGTCTCCTGGACAAGCAAGAAACAAAACTACATTTCCCAATCTACAATAGAAGTTGAGTATGTAGTAGCTGTATGAAACCTAAAATGGTCGCCTAGACTTTGGGCCCTCATTCAGCAATTTATCAATTTCTTGAATCAACATTTTTAGCTTAATATCAATTTCCTTGATCAAATCCTAATTCTATCATTTATTCAATTTTATTCCATGGATTAACCATTTTGTCCTAAGTCTATTTAATTAAAAGGAATATTTTTTCCCTTTTTATTAAATAAAAAGTCCCCACTTTTTCCTTTTATCCTATGTTGCACAAATAAAGTATTATTCTTATTTTATAAAAAGAGAAAAAGGTATTTTTGTCTTATGTGGGACACACACGTCAACTCTTATTTTCTCATTGGATGATGTTTGTGCACATGGATTGTTCCTCTTTCAAGCCCCACCCTTGATTAAATCTTTTGCCTCTTAATCTCCATCGTCTATTGTTTCTCATTTCCTATAAAAGAAGAGTTCTCTTCTCATTTTAGGATCCATCTTTTGAATACTAATGTTATGCTGCAGGTTTTCTAGGTGACTTTGGAGCTTTGGAGATCATCTTGCATTCTAAGCTTTCATATTTACATTCTATCTTTCATTATTGTATCTTACCTTCATGTTTATGCTTCCTTTATGCTTTAGATTAGCTCACCTAGTTTAATTAGGAAGGATTGTAATACTTTCATTTCCATAGCTTAGCTTGCATCTTCATTTCTAGCATTGCATTGCATTTTCATTTAGATTATTGAGGATATTGGCACTCTTGCTCTTGTCTTCATTGAATCTCCCATTGTGTGGTTGACTAGCTAGGTCATAAGCTTTATAGCTCTAGCTGAGAGAAATCCTAATAACCTTGCAACTCCATGCATAGGGAGCTCTAGGTCACTTTCTAAGGTTTCCCATTCATGGATTCCCTTGGAAGTAATGACTTAGAGAAGTGCACTATTTAGTGTGTATATTTTTTGTACCCACCATGGGGCAGAACACTCTTGTTTTGTCCTTCATTTTATGCATTTCTGACAATTTTTCATCATAAATTAGCTTTAGTTTTGGCACTCTAGTTTTTTTGTTACAGATTATCGTACGACATTTTTCCAGTGTCGTGCAATAGTTTATTATATACTGGTGTGATACTTTACCAGTTAAAGTATCACGCAACTTTGCAGGTTCTATCACACTATTACACCACTCTCTATCATCTGCAGTTACAGTGAACTATCGTACAGAAGGATAACATCACACCTGTATACTGTACAGTATCACGTGATCTTTCTGGCAACAGAACTGTCACTTTTGCCTGGCAGTGAGTTGTTTTCTAGCTCTTTCTTTCTGCATTTTGATTTAATTAGCTTGTTGGTTTGGTTTGTTGCGGTTAGGCAGAGTTTAGTTGCAGATTTCATTTGGATTTTTATTTTGCTAACAATTGTGGGGCTAACAAGTTATGGTTGTAGGTGCCTTTTTCTTGAAAATATTTTTCCAAAAGAACACATGCCAAAAGCTCCAAATGCACAAGGGCTACTAACAGTTTTTGTAGGGCTGCCCAAAGCATAAAAACTAAATAAAAGTGCTTGTTATTTATTTCCTTTTGAGTGTGGCATATACTAGTTTTTTCATTTCATAGGAACATAATATCTTGTTGTAGGAATTCTTTGGTGGTAGGAGAGTATGCTCTTCACCCTTGTGGTGAACCAGAAATCTTGACCCATCTTTGGATTTTGAGAGCAAGTGGGTAATTGATTCTTTGCTTGGTGTGTTTGGGAGAATTATTTTTAGGAAAGTATACTCTTCACCCTTGAGGTGAACCAGAAATCTTGACCCTCAAAGGTTGATCCACTCTTTGTGTAGTCTAGGATCCTTTAGCGGGCCTGCTCTTGAGCAATCAAGAGGAATGACCCAAGTGGGGACAAGCCTTTCACTGGCTATTCTGACCCACTATAAACTCAAGGCTATCAAGGACAAAAAACCTTGCTAGATGTAGTACTTGTCTTCACTTGATGTGAGTAACTTGTGGGATTGTGACCATGAGGAAAATGTCAAGCAAGAATGCTTAAGGTACTCTTGTGGCCGCGAGGTTTGTTACTTGTCGTAAGGTAAGGAGTCCCTTTGGGGAGAAAGAGGGGTATTAAAAATAGAAGCCCTTACTAAGAACCATAGATAGAAGCCACCCTATTTTTCCACTTAACTTCTTGGTGCAAGGATTGATCCAAGTGGAATAACCTGGATCACCCCAAGATTACTCACCATCTGTGTTCCTTTGGTTGTGTCATTGGCACTTCCACGACAAAGCCAATATCTATTGTGGGTAACCACTTTGTGTGAGGCAATGGGACATCAAGTGTGGGCCAAGTTGTTAAGTATTGAGCCTTTTTCTTTTTAGGATAGAAAGTGCTTGAAGTGTTCTTGTTGTGATATACTCGTGTAAACATTCTTACATATTCAACATCATGATAGTATTCATAGGATAATTCAATTTTCATATCACAATTGCTTGTCTTGGAAAGGTTTCTTTTTCCCTTGTTTCAAGTGTTTGGAGACATGTTTGATCACCTACTATTTGCAAACCTGTCTATTTACTGCTGTCACTATGATTGAAATCAAAAAATCCAACCTTCAAACTAAAATTTTGATCAAACTGCCCTTAAAACTGAGATTTTTAGTACTCAATGGTCAAGAGTTGTACGATACTAGATTATCATCATACCCTATTCTGAGAATTGTTATACGATAGTTTGTCCCTAGATTTACATCGCACTATTTGCCTAGAAAGTATCGCACAGACTACCTAGAAACTATGACATAACCTCTGTCTGAAATATCACCTGGAAAGAAAGTATCGCACCAATTGCCTGGAAACTATTGCAAAGAGTCTTTTGGCTATCCGGTTGATTTGTGTCACTTTCAGTCATTCTTAGTCAACTAGATTTTAGTAGGTTTCATACTCTGCCACTAGAAGCCTATTTGTACCTTAGGTTCTTGTATTTAGACATCTTGAGCTAGTAATTTTTGACTTCATGAAAGATCTTGCTTGTCATTGATAAGTTAGGAATCATCCTTGTTGACAAGATTGACCTTTAGACTCTTTGATTGCACGCTTGGAGAGTTTGAGTACTCTTTTGTCCAAATCCACTTCCATATAAATTCAATTTCAATATATTTTGGGTAAATCATCCTCTTGATCCATATGTGCTAGGATATTGATCCTTTTATTATGCATCCCTGTGGCAGTGTTGATTTATACCTTTTGTCAGCTTTCTATTTCACCATTTCTCTTTTGGAAAATTGAATATTTTCACTATCCTAGATTGACATCAACGATTCATAAGGTCATCTTATCACTAAGGGTCTTTTCTTTCATGCTGGTTACAACAAGGTACCAAGTGGACCAAGGAAAATGACCTCAAGTAGTTTTGAACAATTACCTTTAGTCCAAACTCACCAAAGGAAAAAGGGGAAAGGACCTGTCTTTGATCAATCTCCTAGGAATACTACAGAAGTTTGGTTTGAACCTAAGAGTAGACTTAGTGAGTTGAGTACCTCTTTGACACCTTCTTAATCAAATATGGACATGAGTTACACCTTGACTAGAAAGGAAAGAGAAGCAATGGATCAAACTCTTGATGACATATTTCAGAGACATAGAGATAACATACTATTTGGTGATTCTTTTCATGAAAATCAATTAGAGTCACCCCCTATCAATACCAGATATTTGGATTCCCATTAGAGGACTGAAAGGTATTATAGATGAGCTCACCAAGATGAACGGTCACAACACGAAGACCAAAACAACCAATCTTGTGATGCTCATGTGATTGCAACTTTTTCTAATGACTTGTTCAAATGTTCAAGACCCAATTCACCACTCTGAACAACCTCAAGATATATGAGTGAAAGGCTAAAAAGAATTGAACGAGAAAAGAAAGCCTTTTTGGATGAACAAGCTACAAAAGAGGAAAAATTTAGACTTCTAGAGGAGGAACAACAAGCCTTGTCAGAAATGGAAAGGAAAACCTCTCAGGAAGAACAAGATAGGCTTTTAGCCCAACAGCTCAATGCACAATTTAACAACAGGGGTATCAACAATGGAAACAACTCTCCACCATCTACTCCCTTAGGAACCCCACGAGGCAAAAGGTATTCAAGGTCAACCTTAAGATCTCCTAGTCCTAGAGGTAGAAGGACTTCACGATATGCTCACTATAGGAGACAAATGCCTCCTAGGAACTCAAGAGAACCCTCCCAACAAGCTCATCATGGCTCTCAACATGGAGGAAGTAGTGCAAGCTTTGAGGCTCAAGACTTTATGAGGATGCAACAAGAGCCACTTTTCCAACAATATGTGGAGAAATATGTTGAGAAAAATAAGGATAAATTTATAGAAAGCTTGATCAATAAGGGTGCGAGGGTCCCTTACAATTTTTATGTGGATAGGAAAATCAAGAAATAAAGCCCATCACAAGAAGAGGAAATCAAGAAAATGAAAAAGATGATGGAAAAAATGATGGCTCCCAAGTGTTCTTTCAACCTTGACTCTATTTGTCCTAATCCTTTTGATAGGAGTGTGAGTATGAAGGATTTTCCTAGGAAAGTTGAAATTCCCCAATATGACAAATATGATGGCAATGGTGACCCACATGATCATGTGCGTCAATTCTACATCATGAGTTTTGAATTTCACCAAGATGACTCCTATCTAATGAGATTATTTTCAAGGAGTCTCAAGGGTCAAGTAATGCAGTGGTTTACCAACATAACCCCTCCTATCAAAACTTTCAAAGAACTTGTCCACAGATTTGTTCAACATTTTTCCTACAACTTGTCAAGATACGTCACCATGCTAGATTTGTGCAATTTGAAACAGAATCAAGGGGAATCCTTTGTTACATTCTTACAAAGGTGGAGACAATTGTGCTCTCGTTATTCTAGGACTATCCTTGAGCATGAAAGGATTGACATCATTGTTAGAAACTTGGTGCCTGGGATTTAGTATGAGGTTTGGAAGATGGTCTTTGATTCCTTCAACACTATGGTCAAAATCGCATGTCGAATTGAAGATGTCTTAAAAGAGCAAGGTATTTTGACTAAACATAACAATAACAACAACAGTCAAAATAATAACAACTCTCATAAGGAAAAAGGAAATAACTCACATTGGAACAAAAATAAACAAGTAGTCAACTATGGAGTTGTTGACTCTAACCAACCAAAGGATCAAGGTATCCTCCATTTATCTAGTGCAGTTCAAGCTATGAAGCTCAATACATCCTCTAACCAACAAGAGAATAAAAAAAGATATCATGATAAACCCAAAGGAGAAGCGACAATTATCTAATCTTGGTGACTCTTATAAGGATGTTTTCAAAATGCTTATTGCTAACAATCTTGCACAACCTCAAGATCCAGCGAATTTCTACATACCTGAAATCAAACCATATTGGTGGAATGAAAAAGATTTTTGCAAGTACCACAATGGTATTGGACATGACATTGAGCATTGTTGGAAGCTTAAACATATTATTCAAGATCAAATTGAAAGTGGAAAACTTCAGATTGATGGGTTGAATACTAATTATTGTAGACCACAAAGCATTCAAGGAGCCTTTGCCTAAATATGATAAGGGGGAAACCTCTAAACCCAAAGATAGCAAGGCTGATCAACTATACATACATGTCTGCAGAAAATGTTATCAATATGCTCAACATTGTGGATGAAAGTGTCAACATGATGAGGAACAAAGATCCTTCTAGTTATGATGTGGACTCTCCTCCTATATTTGATGTATAACCTATGGTAGTGCTAAGAGGTCCTCACTCTCAAAGGTCATCCCAAGCCCTTAATGTTGTCACAAGGAGTCAAAGTCAAGGTCTTGTGATCATTAGAGGTCCTAGTTCCAATCAGCCAAGCAAACCCAAGCAAGTGACATGCAAGAATGTCACCAATAAATCAGTTGTGGATCCTAAGTTGAATTACAACCTTTTTGATCAATTGCAGCGAACTCCAAGTCAAATTTCCATCTTTGAGCTTTTAGAATTATTCCCAAGACACAAACAGATTCTTGCAGACAATTTGTGCACAACAAATGTTCCTACCAATATAAATGTCGACCAATTCCAGAACATGGTCAACCATATTGCTAGCCCACATTACCTCACTTTTTTAGAAGAAGATGACAAAGCCTTGAGCCATCCGCACAATCTCACACTTCATATTGAATTCATGATCCATAAAACCCATGCCAAGTGTGTATTGATAGATGGGGGTGCTGGGCTCAATATCTGTTCTTTGAGTCTTTTAAAGACTTTGGGTTACTCTAAGCAAGTGATTGATACTAGAAATAATATTACAATAAAAGCCTATGATGAGGCAGAGAGAAGCTCTAAGGGGTTGGTTGTCCTTCCTATTAGGATTGGCCCAGTTGAGAAAGACATTTTGTTTCAGATTGTTGATGCTAGACCCCTCGCATACAACATCTTACTAGGTAGACCATGGATTCATGACATGCAAGTAGTACCATCTACCTATCACCAATGTGTCAAATTTCCATACAATAGAGTAGAAGTTTGCATACCAAGTGATAGCACCTTATCTGTTAATGCCATTTCAGTATGGACTCATGTCCCCCTCAACCGAGAAGCAGAGGATTTTGGTGCAACCCTATTAGAATGCAAGGGTAAATTCAAGACATTAGACCTTAGTATGGGAGGATATCAGCTTGAATCCTTTGCAAAGATGCCAATCTCCCCTAGGTCTTATGGTAGGCCTTCACAAGAGATGAAACCTTCTTCTTCTACCATGACTTTGTTTGACACATTTGTGGAGTCTTCAATACCCATTCAAGATGAAAAAGAAGAAGTAGCTATCAGAGACTAGATCTATAGAGAAGATAAGTACATGCATAATGAAAAATTCTCTCCCTCTCCTAAGGTCTATGGAAGAGGGTACACTCTCATCAAGAATATGGGCTATCCTGGACATGGTCCCCTTAGTCATAGACTAGATGCTAAGGATGAACCACTCAATTATGCTCTTTTTGGACATAGGTCTAAAACAACAGTTGGCCTAGGTTTAGAAAGTCAGAAGAAGAAAATTGCTCCTATCCTTGCTACGATGGATAGTGATGATGAATCAAACTACATACCCAATTTGAAAAATCAACAAGATAGGTGTGAAGATTGGTTTCCTTCTACCAATCTCCTTTGGGGAGATTCAGACAATTCAGTTGTTCATCCAACAATTTTAGACCTAGAACAATAAGAATCTGTTGGTGAACATTGTGTTGAAGATCCTATTCATGAACATCAATACACAAATGGTATTAAAGAAGGTGTTACCCTTGGTGACATCAAAGCCTCTACCTCAAGGCGTTGTAAGCATGCTTGGTGTAAACATCCTATCTGAGATTCAGATATAGATTCACATGAATATGAATGGGAGTCTCTTTCAGATTCTTCTACAGTTGATAGGGATGTTGACATCATTCATACCTATAGTTCTCAAACAAGTCATGCACAGGATTAGAAGATTTGAATCCATAGGTCACCTTAGTGAATGATTCTTGGCTTGATAGGACTAATCTTGATTTGGGTCACCTAGAAGGATACTTGATAGACCCTGATTTTGCAATCACCAGAGATGATCTTTTCTGCATCCATAATATTGAACCATTCATTCATTTACCCCTTGCCTATCCTCACCTCATTGATTGGTCTCAATGTTATGAAGAACCTACGCTCCTGACCTTTCAAAATGACTACAAGGTAGCCTATTACCTAAATGCCATTGAACCCATAGTCTCTTCCACTAGAGAACTAGCTACAAGTATGACTGAACCAAACATCAAGTACCTCAGTCAAAAAATAAAAAGAAAAGAAAAAAAGAATAAGAGTTATGATGGTGAAAACCACTATGTGGCAGTGTCAGAACCAAAAAAAGTAAAAATAAATGACGTATCCAAGGGTGAAAACCTCTCCGAGGTGCCCAAGGATGAGGTACTTGATCATCTCCCAAGTTACTTTCAAGACAGATCCTCAGTACTTGTTGAACCTACACAGTCAATTAATTTGGGTATAGAAGAGACCCCACAAATAGTACATTTGGCTCAATCATTGTCAACACAAGAGAAAGAAGCCTACACAAAATTCCTACAAAGAAAGAAGATAATTTTTTCTTGGAACTATTCAGACATGCCAGGACTAGACACTAATCTCATTATGCATCATTTGTCCATAGCTCCAGGAATAAAACCAGTTAAACAAAACTTGAGGAAAATGCACCCTCACATAGCTCTTTTAGTAAAAGAAAAACTAGAAAAGCTCCTCAGTGCAGGATTTATCAGAGCTATTGACTATACTGAGTGGATATCAAATATTGTCCTAGTTTCTAAACATGATAAGTCCATTTGCATTTTTACAGACTTTAGAGATCTCAATAAAGCTTTCCAAAAGGATGATTTTCCACTCCCTAACATAGACATGATAGTGGACATGACTGTGAGATATGAGATCTATTCCTTAATGGATGACTTTTTTGGTTATAACCAAGTTAAGATAGCTCCTAAAGATCAAGAAAAGATAGCATTCACTTGTGCGTGGGGAACCTATTGTTGGAACATCATGCCTTTTGGATTAAAGAATGTAGGAGCTACCTACCAAAGAGCTATGCCAACAATCTTTCATGACATGATGCATAAGAATATGGAAGATTATGTGGATGACACCTTGGCTAAATCTAAAAAGAGAGACAAACATTTAGATGATTTAGAGGTCATTCTAGATCGAATAGAACAGTTCTAGCTAAGATTAAATCCAAAAAAATGTGCATTTGGTGTTACCTCAGGAAAATTGTTAGGCTTCATTATTTCTACAAAAGGCATTGAGGTAGATCCTGAAAAGGTACAAGAAATCATGGATATTCCACCTCCCAAAAACATCAGTTAGATGAGGAGTCTGCAAGGATGCCTTCAATCTATAAGGAGGTTCATTTCCCCAATAGCAGATAGAGCTCAACCCTTCAATAAGAACCTACATAAGGGAGTCCAATGTGTCTGGAATGAAGAATGTCAAAAGAGTATGGACCAAATCAAGGAGTACTTGGCCAATCCTCCCATCTTAATGCCTCCTATCCTAGGAAAGCCACTTATTTTATACATCTCAGCAACTGAATCTTCTTTGGGGGCATTTTTGGCTCAAATTAATGAAAATGGGAAGGAAAGAGCCATATATTACATCAGTCATACTCTTGTGTCTTATGAGATCAACTATACAAGTATTGAAAAGGCTTGTCTTGCAGTGGTATTTGCCGCCCAAAAGTTAAGATGCTACATGCTTGCACATACAGTACACCTCATAGGTAAAATTGATCCTCTCAAATACTTACTTGGTAGGCTGCTCTCACAGGAAGACTTGCTAAATGGATGATGATTCTTTCCAAATTTGACATCGAGTATGTTGAATGCAAAGCTATCAAAGGACAAGCTATTGCTAATCAATTAGCTGATTTTCCTATTCAAGACAATGTACCTATTGAAGTTAGCTTTCCAAACGAGCATCTCATGTACATAACTGACAGAACATGGAAAATGTTTTTTGATGGGTCTTTCAAGCAAAATGGTTCAAGAGCTGGAGTGTTGTTTGTCTCTCCTCATGGGTACACAATTCCTAAATCTTACAAACTATTGTTCCCATCAACAAACAACATAGTCGAATATGAAGCCTTGACAAATGGACTAAAAATGGCTATAGAATGGAGAATCATAGAGTTGCATATTTATGGGGATTCACAATTAATAATCAACCAAGTTAATGAAGCCTATCAAATAAATGATGACAAATTGGTCTCTTATAAGAAAATGGTTGATTCATTGAGACGGTATTTCACATTCATCACATTTTAGCAAATCCCTCACATAGAAAATAAAGTAGCTAACACTATGGCCACACTTGCTCCACTTCACTAGCTAGAGCAACACAAGTCCAGATTTGAATTCCTGGTGGAAGAGCTACACTATCCCATTTATGATTCCCAAGAAAGCCAAGCTATCTATACCCTTGTTGGCCACGAATCATCCCAATACAGTGCCATTTACTCATATCTTCGTGATGGCATTATCCTTGATACCTTCAACCACTCTGAAAGATGAAACCTTACCCGCAATGCCTCTCGCCATACCCTTATCTCTGGTGATTTGTATAGGAGGGGTTTAGATGGGACACTTCTTAGGTGCTTGGAAAAGGAGGAATCCAATCAAGCGTTAGCTGACATTCACAAGGGCATTTTTGGAGGACATTCTAATGGTCTTTCCATGGCCTGAAGGTTGCTTAGGGTAGGGTACTATTGGCCCACAATGCAAATGGATGCAATAGCTTTTTCCAAATCATGCAAAAAGTGTCAGAAACATGGAAACCTAATACATGCTCTAGGTAGGGAGCTTATTCCTTCGATATCTCATTGGCCATTTCAGTGCTGGGCTTTTGACCTTGTTGGGAAGATTCATCCCAACTCATCAGGTGGACACAAATTCATCATTATTGCTATTGACTACTTTACCAAATGGGTAGAGGTTGTTCCACTTTCTGTTGCTTTAGGGAAGACAGTTTCCTTGTTCATTTTGAACCATATCATCTATCAATATGGTGTTCCTTCAGAGATAATCATTGACAATGGAGGTCAGTTTAAAAATAAGGACCTTAAGCAACTTTGCAAGAAATTTAAGATAAAACAACATTGGTCCTCCATTTACTTCCCACAAGGAAATGGACAAGCAGAGGCTTCTAATAAAACCATTCTCAAAATCCTCCATAGAACATTTCACAAGAATGGTCGAGATTAGCATCTATAGATAAATCTAGCCTTATGGGCTTATAGAATGAGTATTTGTACTCCCACAGGGGCTACTCCTTTTGCCCTTACTTATGGTTCTGAAGCAGTGTTACCTTTAGAGGTTGAGATCCCTTCACTTAGAGTCTCTCTCAAAGGTTTAGTTATAGATGAAGATTATCGCGCCATGAGATTGCAAGAGCTAGAACTTCTTGATGAGAAATGTAAAGCATCATTTGATCACATGAGAGTTTACCAAAAGCATATGTCCAAAGCATTCAACAAAAAGGTTCACCCTAGACAATTCCAAGTAGGAGATCTTGTCCTACGTGAAATCCTAAGAACCAACAAAATTGAGAGAAAAAGGGCAAGTTTGAACCTAATTGGATTGGACCATACATCATTACTATTGCTTTTGGGACAGGTGCTTACTTACTATCTAATAAAAAGGGAGAGCAGCTTCCTGATCCTATCAATGTTTTTCACCTAAAGAAGTTATACCCATGATGCCTATTTTGTTTGGGGGCATCCTTTGTACATACTTATTGATCCTGAAAAAATACCAAAAAAAATTCATATATGATGCTGAAAAAAATCTTTAAAAGCTTATAATGTCCTGAAAAAAATACAAAAAAAATTTTTTAAAAAAAATATTCAAAAAAAATATAGAAAAAGTGCCTTGGTGAAAATCTGAAAATAGGCGCCTTGGTAGCAAAAATTCAAAAAAAATTACAAAAAAAGAAGAAAAAATTGCAATAAAATCCAAGTGGTGAAAATTTGGAAACAAGCGCTACTTGAGGCCTTTGCACCCCTATTTCTTAGTGTCCATCCTCGACACTTAACCTTTCTCCATCATGCCTTGTCCTTGTTGCCTTGGTTTGGAATTGGTCTTTGTCTTTGTCTAGGGGGCATAACTGTGTTAGCTTTGGTCTCTTGGATGTGCTAGTCTTGAGGACACCTCGCACATGGTGTTCCTCAACATTCCTCAATTGTGTTTTTCAACACTACCCTAGCGTCAAGTGTTTCTCAACATTTATCAAATGTCTTACCTGCAGTCTTGAATGATAAGATATTTCTCACTAGCAGAGGTGATACTAAAAGCTTGACTCTATGACCTACACACACGCACTTAAACATTCGACTCATTAAGACTTGTTTGACTTTATTTTTCTTTGTGTGCTATCTATGATGATTTATTTGATGAGTGTTTTCTCCCTAATATTTTTTGATGATGTTGAGCTAGAAGACTAGGGGCATGAGGACATATTTTATTTCTTTTTCTACTTGTGGGTATATTTTGTTGGTCCTAACTGTCATTAGCATTTATGCTTTTTCCACTTGACACTTAGGATCTACAAGGTATTATCCTTGACTATTTTACACGAGTGCATGCTTATAGTCATCTTGACTTTCTTGTGTCTTAATGCAAGCATAATCTTTCTATAGAAAACTTAGGGGACCTCACTACACTAGTCATCTTGACCTACATGTCTTTGGTGCCTAGGTGAGATTCTCACATTCCTATCTGATATAGATCATATTCATATACCCATAGTCATACTAGTGTGTATTGTACGATCTTATGACGCTACCAATAAAGCTTGACGATGATTATTAGAGTCTATTAGTGTTGTGACCTTGCAAGTCAACCACTTTTTCATAGTAGCTTACATTTTTAGGTTCATGTTAGATTAGTTTTGCATCTTGCATATGGAGAGAGCTCTCCTTTTATCTTTCACGAACTAGTCAGTCAACTGCAGTCATCTTTTCCCTTCTTCTCGATCATGTCTTTCGCTCCTTGTCTTTTACATCACATCCTTTTCTTGTTATCATAAGGGGTTAATCTTATCATCATATCTATACCCTAGAGAGATCATTTTCAGAAACATGAGTCTATATCATACACATGAGAACTAAACATACATGTATGAGAGAGATTATACATGAGCATTTATAACACATACATCATACATTTTGAGCAATATGACAAGACAATATAAAACTGAAACATCTATCACAAGTGAGACAAATACATAGATACATCGCAAATTCAGTAAATCTCATATATAAATGTCATGATACAATATACAATATGAGATCTCCAAAAATTTGGATCAAAGTCTCATGATATGTATAAACATTAAACATCCTAATCCTAAGTCTGACTCGCCCCATCATGAGATGGTGGTGGTGGTGGAGGTGGTGCTACTGCCCTATCTAGTACCATGTCAGATTTCCCCACTATCGTAGAGTAGGGAGGAGCTCTCTGTCCCTCAGGTACAACCTATATATAGAGACCATGATAATAAGCATCTCGTGCTACCTCCCTCTGAATCTCTACTGTGTCAGCCTGTGCCAACCTCTCCCATCACTCTACCTCAGATCATAAATCTACCACCTGCTAATCCCACATGAAAATAGTGGTCCTCAGTTGCTAGTTCTCCATCTCAAGAACCTAGATCCTCATCCTGAGATCCTCTCCCCCCATAGGCTGATCTTGTCCTGCATCCGCTAATCGGTGAACTACTCTCACCTCATCCTTAGGAGTCACTGATCTATGTCTCCATGACCATTTTTGGCCACCTGATTTGGAGCTCTATCCTCTCTCTCCTCTCCCCCCTCCTCCATATCCTCCATCATCCCCATCTCCATCACTCCCATCTCCACCCTATGCCTATGGATTTTCATCTGGCATAGTAAACTGCAAAAATGGGTGTCATCGGTGCTCTGTCCTAAAAGTTACATCAACCCCTGCATCTACCATATCTAGGAGATAATCATAAGGCTCCCTGCGTAGCACTGCTGTGTCTTGTACTGCCTGCTGGTAGTCTAGCATCGACAGCCATCCCTGTCCCTCCTCATCCCTATCCTGGGCATATGTGGTATTCTCTATGGATACCCTCTACTATCACCTAAAATATCTCCAGACCTGAGTGATAACAAATCTCTAAACTATCTCAGCATGTTGCCCTACTAATGGCTAGCTACACAACATATACCCTAGCTCTTGCTCATGATCACTCCACTACTTGCAAGCCCTGTATGGTTTCCACATGAATGATGTTAGCTCATCAAGAAGCCTTTGGTAATATGTCAAATCCCTGCTATGAGGCTGGCTAACAAAACTTGTATATCTGAAGATAAAGGGGTACCTCCACTCCCTAGGCTGTACATGTGGGTGCACAACGATGATGTGCTCCCATGCCCATACTTGTGCTAATATAGCACTGCATGCCCATGTCCTATTGTCTCTATACATAATATCATGTAACTCATGATACATATTAGCTAAGATTGTTGGGCCCCATGCCATCCACCGTGGGTGTGCTACCAGATCTGCAACTAACCTGCCCCAGCTTAGAGGGAATCCCCTCTGACTCCTATCTGTCACCAGTGCCTGTGCCACTATGGAGAATACTATGCAAGGAACTGGGTAATCCCTACTATACTCCTTGATCATCCTATCCCAGCTGAGGTGTCTATCTACAAAGGTCACATCTTGCAGCAAGTCCTACATGGCCTCTCATCCCTCGGTCGGATCTTGATCATAATATACCTGTGACAATGAAAACAAATCATGTTAGTTTTCATCATATGGAAACATTATACTTGAACGATCATTTCTAAACATGATTATACTTACAGGATCCCCGTAGCTCGGCACTCAAAGAATTTGATAGACATCCTCTAAACTGATAGACACCTCTCCAGTAGGCAGGTGAAAGGTGTTGTGCTCGTTGTGCCATCTCTCGGCCAGCGCAATCAACAACCCATGGTTTTCCCGTATATGGGGCATATCTAGCAAAAACTTGAATCCCATCTCGACCAAGTCATCTTGCCTAAGTGTATCAAGATCTCTGACACGTTGTAGCCCAACCACCCTTGACACTCTGATCAGCAATGTCGGGAACTCCTCCTGCAAGCCAAAACCCCAAACCAGATGTCAAAACATATCATGATGGATGTATACAATTAGTAAAAAATATTTTAAAAGAAAACATTATCTGGACCCATGTCATTTTGCTCAAAATCATTAAAACATGTCATTTTTCTACACTGTGCGATACTATTTTTTGGGAAAATATCGTACGATATTTTCTTCAGTAACAGTGCAATAATATCTTTTCATGTGATATTTTGCATAGTATCACATGATGTTTTGTCCCATATCATGCGAGACTAGATTCAACATGGATGCAATACTATTTTGACCCACGAAGTATCGCAAGATAGAAACTATCAAAGTGTGTGATACTTTTTTAGTATCGTACGATCTTTCGTACGGATTCAAATTTGAAATATTTTAAAATTATTTAAAATATGTTTTAAATGCATTAAATGCTCATAAATGACTCAAAAGGGTGAGTTTTTCTATAAACATACTGGGGCACCATAGTGGGCAGGCCGGTTATGCAACCGACCGCGCTCAAACCGATGCCTATGGACTGGAATCACTGCTTGCTAGGCCATTTTCTCTCTTAGAGCTCTAAAGGTTCTTGAAATCACATAAAACAAATGATTTTGAAAATGACATTTTTTACCCCCTTTTATAGCCTTTTGACTTTTTGACCAATTTTCAAAATACTTTGGAATTTTGCAAAAATTGCACCCTTGGCTAATTTCGATGTCCTGGATCCATTTTCAAACTCGAAATCAAGATTTGAGTTCATCTTGATAGTCAAAATCACATTTTAAAATTTCTCCTTCTTTTGCGTAGTTGGCTGACAGTTTGAGGCCTAATCCTTCGATCTTTGTTGGGCCATCTTCATCTCCATCTCTTTCAACCTTCTAGTCTTTCATTCACTTTCATTCGCTTCATCTCTCTGAGGTTTGACTTCATTTTAATCCTATATCTTTCTCAGTCAAACCTAGTCAAAATGGGGCATATCTTCACTGCTTGATGGTTATTCTATTGTCCTTCATCTTCGATTATGATTTCTAGTGATTTGATCAACTTTGTCAATTTGATGTTTCTCCTCTTCCTGATTTTGATTTCGATTCTAAGGGGGCAGTACCTATCAACTTCAATCTTTGATTTAGCTCTATTAATCAGTTTAGCTTGAGATTCTTATCTCCTATTTGAGACTTGACGATCTCCTATTTATAGGTGTATTGGTTTTGCTTGGTTTTGTCTTTTTAGCTTCAACTTATCTTTGTCCTGATGTGTTCCCATCCATCAAACACACATATGGGTTGTTTTGTGATCCCAAATCGATCTCACACTTCAATTCCATTCTTTCACTGCATGTGATCCCAAGTCAACCTCACACTAGTAAAAAAGGGGCAAATGTATGCACCCTAAAATGGTCACCTAGACTTTGGGCCCTCATTTAACAATTTATCAATTTCCTGAATCAACATTTTCAATTTAATATCAATTTCCTTGATCAAATCCTAATTCTATCATTTATTCAATTTTATTCCATGGATTAACCATTTTATCCTAAGTCTTTATTTAATTAAAAGGAATATTTATGCCCTTTTTATTAAATAAAAAGTCCCCACTTTTTCCTTTTATCCTAAGTTGCACAAATAAAGTATTATTCTTATTTTATAAAAAGAGAAAAAAGTCTTTTTGTCTTATGTGGGACACAAAAGTCAACTCTTATTTTCTCATTGGAGGATATTTGTGCACATAGATTGTTTCTCTTTCAAGCCCCACCCTTGATTAAATCTTTTGCCTCTTAATCTTCATCATCCGTTGCTTCTCATTTCCTATAAAAAAAGAGCTCTCTTCTCATTTTAGGATCCATCTTTTGAATACTAATGTTATGGTGCAGGTTTTCTAGGTGACTTTAGAGCTTTAGAGATCATCTTTCATTCTAAGCTTTCATATTTACATTCTAGCTTTCATTATTGCATCTTAGCTTCATGTTTATGCTTTCTTAGTTTAGTTTCCTTTATGCTTTAGATTAGCTCACCTAGTTTAATTAGGAAGGATTGTAATACTTTCATTTCCATAGCTTAGATTGCATCTTCATTTATATCATTTAATTTCATTTTCATTTAGATTCTTGAGGATATTGGCACTCTTTCTCTTATCTTCATTGAATCTCCCATTGTGTGGTTGACTAGCAAGGTCATCAACTTTATGGCTCTAGCTGAGAGCAATCCTAATAATCTTGCAACTCCATGCATAGGGAGCTCTGGGTCACTTTCCAAGGTTTCCCATTCATGGATTCCCTTGGAAGTAATGACTTAGAGAAGTGCACTATTTAGTGTGTACAACAGCAGCAGTAAATTGTTCAAATCTAGTGTGGATTAAGAAATTGTTAAAAAGAATAAAGGAGGAAATCACTGAGCTGGTTTTTATTTCTATCATAACACTAGTTCTATTGATATATCAAAGAATCCAATGATTTAGACTAAGACTAAGCATATTTATTTCAAGTATATGTTAGGAATGAATGCTTGGCAGTCATTTTGTAGTAGTTGTTATTGCATTCATGACTATGATTGTCATTGATTAAAACATAGTGATCTTCTAGAGACTCGCAGAGAAGCAGATAGTGTTTTGATTAGTGCACATGGGATATTGTAGTTGGAGATATGTGATGTTGAGGTTATACTCTTTAATATGTTATATGTCTATGGTTAAGAGCACAGCTAGTAATTCATTCATTCATGAAGGTTATGAGCATTTTGGTGGAAGCAGTTTTCAGGCAGTGTTCCTAAGTAGCAGTTTATGGAAATTGGATGATATCTCCTAATCGGGATGGAATATGATTTTGCACAGTTAAAGGGAAGCTAGAGACACATTGATAGTGATCTAGATGATAGCACAAACTTTGAGGTCACACGAGTGAAGAGTTATTGTATTTGGAAGCTAACAGTTTTTTGTGTAATTTTGATGTAGCGTGTGGAAACTTTTATTTTGTAATTGTGTGCTGACTCATTTGTAATTATTTGAATGTGGTATAAAGGAAGGAATGTTTTTCCTTGTTTTATGTATGTATAAGTATGATGAGCAAGTAATTGATTATAGAAGAATGCGAATGTATGCATAAAGTGAAGAAGAGAGTCAATTCAGCTGTGAAGGGAGACATGTGAAGTACAGAGATCTGAAATTGAGATTTGGTGTAGCAGTGAGTGCGGTTTGGCATAGTAAGGAGGTAACACATTTTGATATTATTCTGATTGAATAATCCTAAGATTATTTGGACAGTGTGTTCAGTGATCTTACCTTGAAGCTATTTGGGCAGTGGGTCCTTCTGTCTTCCATAACTCTTAACAGGGTTAGAATCTTTTAACAAGGATTCAAAATCTCCTAATAGGGATTCATATGTACTGAATGTATTTCATAAGACTCCTAAGAGAGTCCATCCTTTCACAATGAATATTCATATTAGTGCGTCTTTTGTGGGCATCATTCCCACCGAGGTTTACTCTTTGATCAAGAGGTTCCCTAATCAACATATCTTGTGTCATTGTGTTATTGTGTATGAATATCTTTCTATGGTTGGTAATTACATTTCTTACATGGTTATATGCTATTGAAGTTGATAAAATTTATAATTATCTGATAACTGATTCACTCCCCCCCCCCTTTAGTTATCTTGGTGGTCCTTACTTTCTAAAAATTGGTATCAGAGCAACAGGTCCTTGAAAGGAAAGTTTAATAGCTTAAGGAGATCCATGGAAAATTGTAGGAAAGAAAGCCCTAAGTTTGATGGAACAAATTTTGACAACTGGAAAGAGAAGATGAAGACACATCTACTGTGTTTAGGACCAGGTTATTGGTTGATTACAAAGAATAATAAGACTATCATTGAAGAAGATAATCTTGAAACAAGTTCTAAAGATGAGGTAGATCTATTCATGTGTAACATACTTGCAAGAGAAGCACTTTTGACAACACTTCTGAAGAATGAGTATAGTCAGATAAAATGCTTTAAAAAATCTCATGAAATTTGGAAAGCTTTACATTCTACTTTTGAAGGTGATGAACATGGAAAGAAAGCTAGGTTACATAATTGGATATGTGCATTTGAAGATATAAGAATGATGGAAGATGAATCTGTTAGAAGCTATATTGGCAGAATGTCAAAAATTGTTGCAGGGATAAAATCTTGTGGAGGAGAAAAGACAGAGAATTAAGTGATATGGAAAATTATGAGGACATTGACTCCTATATTTAAGTAGACAACGTAGATGATTGAACAAGTTATACCTTGTACAATGAACTTTACAAGAGAGACTCTTCTTGGAAGCTTGGAAGCAACAAAGATGAACCTGAAGTTATCAGGAGACTTACCTAGAATGGAGACAGCATTCAATGCTCTTAGTATGCGCCCTACCTTGTTAAGAAGCATTAGTGTGAGTGGAGATTATGCCAGCAATAGCAGATCTAGAAATGAAGAAGACAAGAAGATTGAAGAAGGTATTTCCTTGTGAAGAGAGAACCAGACGGTAAGAAAATTTTCAAATGTTGGACTTGTCAAGAATACGGTCATTTTGCATCTAAGTGTCCTAAGAGAGTAAAGAAGCAAAGAAAAAATTTCAAGCCTAGAAGATCTAAGGAATGTTATTATGCTAATGATGAAGATATTGAAGCTAGTATTGAAATAACTTTGAGTGAAAGTGATACAGAGAATAATGATGAAATAGGATTTGTAGCAATTAAGGAAGAGAATCTTGAATTTGATGTTAAGGAAGAAAAAGCCTTAGTTTCCCAAGTTGAAAAGAAATCTGATTGGATTAGAGATAGTTGTTGCTCACATCATATGACTAGAGATATGAAGAAGTTCATAAAGTTTAACAATTATGATGGAGGAGTTGTGAGAGTTGGAAATAATGTACCTTGTTCAATTAAAGGTATAGGATCTATTACTCTTGATGGAAAGACTAATACTGATGATGTTTACTTTGTGGATGGATTGAAACATAATCTTTTGAGTGTTGGACAGTTAGTTGATAAAGGATATCAAGTTTGGTTTACTGAGAAAACTTGTGTGATAAAGGATAAAGATGGAAATCTGATTGGAACTAGATCTAGAACCAAAGGTAATGTATTTCAGTTGAATTCTACTAAGATGACATGTTTGATTACTAAGATTGATGATAGTTGGTTATGACATAGAAAGTTTTGTCATATAAACTTTGATAATATTGTGAAAGTGAGTACTACACTTGTGGTAAGAGATTTTCTTAAGATTATGAAGCCTACTAACATGATTTGCAAAGAATGTGTGATGGCTAAACAAAAGAGAAGTTCATTTCCTAGTAAGAAGTTCACATCTGCAGAGAAGTTGGAGATTGTTCATACAGACTTGAGCGGTCCTACTAGGACTAGAGGATTCTATGGAGAAAGGTATTTTATGATTCTTATTGATGATTTTACAAGAATGATGTGGGTTTCATTTCTTAAAGACAAATCTGAAGCATTTGATAAGTGTAAGATCATTAAGAATAAAGTTGAGAATGAATCTGGAATGAAGATTAAATGTTTGAGATCAGATAGAGGTGGTGAATTTACTTCTAGAGAATTTAACACTTTTTGTGAAGTAAATGGTATTAAGAGATAGTTTTTAGCCCCTAGAACACCTGAACAAAATGGTATTGCAAAAAGAAGAAATAGATCAGTGACTAAAGTAGTAAGAGCTATGTTATTTGAGAATGATTTGGCAAAGACATTCTAGAGAGAAGCAGTGAATACAATAGTATATACAATGAACAGAGTACAAATCAGAGTAGACACAGACAAGAAACCTTATAATTATGGTTTGGACATGCACCCTCAGTTAAGTATTTTAGAATATTTGGAAGCAAATGTTATATAAAGAGAGATGATGATATTGGAAAGTTTGATCCTAGAAGTGATGAAGGTATTTTTGTTGGATATTATTTGAAGAGAAAAGCATATAGATGTTACAATAAGAGAACTAAAACTATTGTTGAGAGCGCAAATGTTAAAGTTGATGAAAAGTTCAAAATTCAAGAAAGAATGCTTGATTATGAATCTGATGAAGGAACTCATCCTCAGCCTAACACTGAAACTACTAAATTATTCTATGAGACTAACAGTGAATTTTTGAATGAAAGTCATGCTGAAGAAACCAAAGAGGAATCTAGAGAAGATTCTACAGTTGAAATAAGATCTGAGACTATGACACTAAATAGGTATATATCAAGACATCATCTTGTTGGACAAGTTATTGTAAGCCTAGACAGAGGAGTTATGACTAGAAACAAGGTACATTTATGTTTGATTTATCAAATTGAACCTAAATCTACTAGTGAAGCTTGTAAAGATGAACATTGGGTTAATGCTATGAGAGAAGAACTAGATCAGATTGAAAAGAACAAGACTTGGGAATTGGTTCCTAAACCTAAAGACAAGAATGTGATTGGAACTAAATGGGTATTCAAAAACAAGATGAATGAAAAAGGAGAAGTAGTAAGAAACAAAACAAGATTGGTATGTAAGGGATACTCATAGCAAGAAGGAATTGACTATGAAGAAACTTTTGCACCTGTGGCAAGAATTGAAGCAATAAGAATGTTTTTGGCTTATGCAGCTTTTAAGAAATTCAAAGTATATCAAATGGATGTGAAGTCCACATTTCTGAATGGAGAATTGGAAGAAGTCTACATTGAGCAACCTAAAGGTTTTCCTTTGACTCAAGAAGGAGACATGGTATGTAAACTAAAGAAAGCATTATATGGACTAAAACAAGCACTGAGAACTTGGTATGCAAAACTGGATAAGTATTTGTTAAAATTGGGATTTACTAAAGGAACAACTGATAGCAATCTATACACAAAAGAGATTGAAAATGGATTGTTGATTATAGTTATTTTTGTTGATGACATTATTTTTCGAGGAGAAGATGAAGGTAGTGAAAAATTTGCTGATGAAATGAAGACTAAATTTGAAATGAGTATGATTGGTGAGATGAAATACTTTTTGGGATTACAGATAACACAGAACAATGATGGTATCTTTGTAAGTCAGACATAGTACCTAAATGATTTGTTGAAAAGATTTGGAATGGAGAATTGCAAACTAGTTGGAACACCTATGGTTACAGGACATAAATTATCTAGCACAAATGAATCACTGACAGTTGAGTAGAAGAAATACAAATCCATGATTGGAGGATTGCAGTACTTGACACACACTAGACCTGATATAGCACATTCAATTGGAATTGTAGCAAGATTTCAAGTTGAACCTAGAGAATCACATTATGCAGCGGTAAAGAGGATACTAAGATATTTAAGAGGCACAATGGATTATGGATTGTGGTATGAAAAATTTGATGATTTTACCCTATGTGCATATATAGGTGTTGATTGGGGAGGCAGTGTTGATGATAAGAAAAGCACCAGTGGTGGATCCTTTTTTCTTGGAGGAAGATTAGTTTCTTGGCTAAGCGAAAAGTAGAATTGTATTTGACAGAGCACAACAGAAGTAGAATATGTAGTAGTAGAAAACAATTGTAACCAGATAATTTGGATTAAGCAAATGCTGAAGGACATTGGAATAAAGTTTGTTGAGCCTATTTTCATACACTGTGACAACACCAGTACAGTTAGTATGTCTAAGAATCCTATATTACATTCTAAGACAAAGCATATAGAGATCAAGTATCATGTTGTAAGAGAGAAAGTTTCTAAGAAAGAAGTCAGACTAGAGTACATAAGCACAAAGGAACATATAGCAGACATATTTACTAAGCCTTTGCCTAAGGATACATTTGACTATCTAAGAGGTATGCTTGGGGTTATGCCCCAACCTACTTTTGAGTAATGATGCAGTTGGTTGCATCCATCCAATGGTATATGAGCCTTATTCTTCTTCTGGACTGGATGTTGGTACTTCCTCTATGGGGGAGTATGTGTATCTGAGCTGAGTCATAAGCACTCTTGTGAATGTATTTTCTGAATAGTGTCTTTTGACATTGAGTTGTTGTTGACATAATGATGAAATTTTTGTCATTGATGTCAATGGGGGAGAAGCGTACATGAAAAACCATTTGTACCAGTTGTACCATCTGTTGGAGAGAATTGAATAGGAAAACAAAGCAAGATTTGATTGATGAAGAGGACTTGAAGTATTTTCAGAGCAGCAGTATTGCAGTATTGGATTTTTGGAACATTGGATATTTTTCATCTATGTTGCCATCAATGCCAATAGGGAATATTTTAAGGAATGAATTCTTGATAGTCATTTTGTAGCATTTTTTGTTGCATTCATGACTATGATTGTCATTGATGTCAACACAGTGATCTTCTGGAGACTTGCAGAGAAGTAGACAGTGTTTTGATTAGCGCACATGTGATATTATAGATGGAGATATGTGATGTTTAGGTTATACTCTTTGATATCTTATATGTCTATGGTTAAGAGCACAGATAGTAATTCATTCATTCATGAAAGTTATGAGCATTTTGGTGGAAGCAGTATTCAGGCAGTGTTCCTGAGTAGCGGTTTGTGGAAATCGGATGATATCTCATAATCAGGATGGAATCTGGTTTTTCAAAGTTAAAGGGAGCTAGAGACACATTAATAGTGACATGGATGATAGTGCAAACTTTGAGGTCACACGAGTGAAGAGTTATTGTATTTGGAAGTTGACAGTTTTTGTGTAATTTTGATGTAGCGTGTGGAAACTTTTATTTTGTAATTGCGTACCGACTCATTTGTAATTATTTGAGTGTGGTATAAAGGAAGGAATGTTTTTCCTTGTTGTATGTATGTATGAGTATGATGAGAAAGTAATTGATTATAGAAGAATGTGAATGTATGCATAAAGTGAAGAAGAGAGTCAATTCAACTGTGAAGGGAGACATGCGAAGTACAGAGATCTGAAATTGAGATCTCGTGTAGCAGTGAGTGAGGTTTTTCATAGTAAGGAGGTAACACATTTTGATATTATTATGATTGAATAATCGTAAGATTATTTGGATAGTGTGCTCAATGATCTTAGCTTGAAGTTGTTTTGGCAGTGGGTCCTTCTGTCTTCCATAACTCTTAACAGGGTTAGAATCTTTTAATAGGGATTCAAAATCTCCTAACAGGGATTCATATGTATTGAATGTATTTCATAAGACTCCTAAGAGAGTCCATCCTTTCACAAGGAATATTCATATTAGTGCATCTTTTGTGGGCATCATTCCCACCAAGGTTTACTCTTTGATCAAGAGGTTCCCTAGTCAACATATCTTGTGTCATTGTGTTATTGTGTATGAATATCTTTCTATGGTTGGTAATTATATTGCTTACAAGGTTATATGTTGTTGAAGTTGATAAAAGTTATAATTATCTAATAACTAATTCACCCCCTTCCCCCCCCCCCCCTCTCAGTTATCTTGGTGGTCTTTACTTTCTAATAGTATAATTACTTGAGAGACCTTGTTCAAAACAAATAAGTGAGATTGCAATATGTGAATACAAACAAACAATTAGCAGATATATTCACAAAAGCTTTACCTAAAGATTCTCATGAATATCTTAGAGTTAAACTAATGATGATTTCCCTAACTAAGGCTACCTAGTAAAATAGGAGCACTGCATGAAGTGTGCTAAACAGAATATTTGGCAAATTGATGCAGAAAATGTCACACTTTAGGAGTTTCCTAGAGTTGTGAGAAGTAAAGAAGATATGATAATCAGTCATAAGCAAGATGATAGAGGGAGTATACAACATACAAAACTAACATGAAGACATCTAAATGGTAAAGATGTAAGAGACAGATACAAGCTTTACCATTGTTGTCAAAGAGGGAGAAGATTTAATGAAAGAAAATGGAGTGATATAGCACTGAGGGAGAAGATTCAATGAAACCTTAGGGAGAGATACAAAAAATATTCATAGGGAGTAATTTAGTAAGCAACCAGGAAAAGAAAAATTTATAAATTGGAATGAAGCAAAGGATATTAATAAAAATTTGATACACAAAGATTTTGGATTGTTTGGTAAATCATGTGTTATTCATGTGGTGTTTCCATCAATGCCAAAGAGGGAGATTGTTGGAAACTAAAATTGAAATAATTATTATGTTGTCATCGATGTCAAACCTTAACTGGTAAGATAGTTTCTATCTAGGATAATACCATATCTTTTCATTTATGAAGAGGATTTGAAAAGAGGAGATAACAAGAAGACTTAAGGAAAGGTTGAGTTGTGTGATACGTCAATGGGTACTTGATTAGTTGGCACATTGACAAGGTAATGTGATGTATATCTAGTAAGAAGAAAGAATAGAAATGTAGGCTTAACCGAGAAAAAGTGAATAAATCTAGTTTAAGTCGAGTGATGTTAGTGTCGATCAAGTGCTAGTATATGTCGAGTAAATCTATTATTGACTGAACATCAGTAATTGTCAAGCAACGGGAAATTACCGAACAAAGACAATATTTGTTGAGAAAGACAATTTTTAGTGATGAAAAAGGTACAAAGTGATGACTGAGGAGATGAACACAGTATTGATTGAGTGTCAATAATTTACATTTGGAGAAAGAATTGAGGATCCCAGCCGACATAGTTGAATTATTGGGATATGTAAAATGTGTTGACATTATTAATGAATTGTATGGAGAATTTAATGTATGGTAAATCATTTTATTATGGATTCAAAGAGAATTTTGGAGATGTATCTAGAAGGAAAAGATGGAGAACATAATGATGGAAGGATTTGATGAATTTGACCTAAACCTAAGATCTATGGAGGAGATTAAGAGGCAAAAGATTGATTTACCTGATCAAGGAGGTATAAGGATAATTTAATTGTGATGTTACAGAGTGTGAAGAAGAGGTTGATGTTATTGAATGATAATTCTAAGCAGAAGGCTGAAGTTGAAGTTGTGAAGAGCTAAACAAAGTTGTGGTGATTTCTTGAAGTGAATTCTGAGCATATCAGAGATTAAGATGAAAATGAAGGTCAGTTAGTAAATCAACATGTGTGAAGTGGATCTATATTTGCAACTTATGAGTTGTATATTTTCAGATCGAAACCTATTGTTACTTTCTAACCATTGTATCAGTTTAAATCCTTTAATCAAGGTTGACCTAACAGTCATTGTATAAATCCTTTAATCAAGGTGATGTTCTAATGGAATGTTCTTAATTCCTCTAACTAGGATACTTTTGACAAAGTGTTTAAATCCTTTAACAGGGTCACAACTAATAGTGTGTATGTAAACCTTTAACTGGATTAGATTTTTATAGAGTTCACTTTAGAAGAGTGAAATTTAGTATCATGTTACAAAGTGGTTTTTCGCAGATCAGGTTTCCACTATAAATACTAGTGTTATACTTGTGTGAATGATTTTGATGTGAATGTTGTTGAAAGCTTATATTTAGTAAGTTAATTGCTTTTGGATAGTGGACTACATGTTATATGTTTCTTTTATATGCTATAGAGACTGAGTTGAATTGTTGATTAGATCCAAGTTGGTGAAATACTGAAAAGTTCAATTTACATCTAGACCTGAGGATAACTGATTCACTAACCCCCTCTCAATTATTCAAAAATCATTCTAACAATTGTCAACATCGAATCAAAATGTGGCATTTTTTAATTTGTCAGCAACCATAGGTCCTAGGTTTTGTTTTTTATTAAGTGTTTTAAAATCCAATCAACTTCACCGAGATTGATGGTTCACATCACATTACAGTTACATGATTAAGTTGAACATGTGAAAAGAGTTAAGAGTGCAAGTGCACAATCAATAAGTCAAATAGTGGACCAAGGTGATGAAGAATCTTCTTCAGTGAATCATAATGCATTATGTGTACTCTTATTATTTGGTCCCTAGTAGTTATCAAATGTTAAGATAATTTTTTATCATCTTGATCTAGATCAATGGCTCTCAAAGTGTCACAATTCCATGATTAAAATGAAGATGCAGGAATTGCTAAGCATGCAAGAGCACCATAGTTAGTCAATCGTCAAATTTAGGTGAGGGGATAAAAGGGTGACATGTTTTACTTTCATTGGGATGAGGTCCAAATAATTTCAAGTGAGGAATAAAAGGGTGATGTGTGTTGTGTTTTGTTCTCATTGAGTTTTTGTATTTTTAAAGTTTGAATTTGAATGTTAATGACTAACTGGCACCACTAACCTAGTTAAGTGCCTCTAATTAAGAGTTGAGTAGTGTCATTGTAGCCAAATTATTTAATATAAGAGATCTTATGTGGTAATAAGAAGTACTTATTTGTACTCTATGTCCTTTTTTTTGGTTTTGAGCTTGTTCTTATATAATGTAGGATTTTCTAGTTTGTGATTAGTGATTTTTTTATATGAACTAATTTTGAATTTTTCAATCAAGTATAATTATGTCCTGATATATTGTTTAAAATCCATCTAGGAATAATTGAATTGTTTATGTTCTTAGAAAGGTGATAGAGATTATATTTCCAAAACCCTAGCCTTTTGTTGAATCCTACTAGAGAATTTTAATCATGGAAAATGAACAAGGATCTTCTAACCTAGGATCTTATGCTCAAGAGATGTTAAGACAATTACCAAAGTAAAGTATCAAAATAAAGAGGGAAAGAGCTAGTAGTCTCCCTAATAATTTCTTAATTGACTTCCTAGTAATATGTAGAGATCCAATCTTATGAGCTAATGTGATGGGTTTTTCCCTATAGAGAAGGAATTACAACAAAAGAAAGGAGGGAATTCCTATCAAGAACATATGGGACTCTAATTTGGAAATAATCATTATTCCTAATATTTTTCCTACTGCATATTTAATATTTTCCATTGTAGATAGGTACATTCCTAGGACAAGATAGTACATGTCCCATGGTGGAAAGGAAATGGTGAAAGTTACCAGAGAAAGAATAGAGGAGACTTTCAAACTAGAGATAGATTTAGAGTGGTGGAAATTTTATGAGACTCAATAACAAAATGATTATGATAAATATAAAGAGTTATATAGAGGAAAGATCCCTCTTCATAGACCTAAGAACTTATCCAAAGTAGAGAAGGCCTTGAGTCCTAAAGATTTTTCTCCATGCCATATTGATTTATTTTCTCTATATATAAAAGATACATAATATGCTTTATGTCAACAGAGTGGTATGGATGAAACATCAAGGATCCCAAATTGGATGATTCTCATGTGCTTAGATATACAAGGAATAGATACTGATAGTCATTTTGATTATGCAGGGACATTAGAAAATTTTATCCATAAGTATTTGATTACAATGAAGGAGAAGAAGACAAGTTGTTTTAGATTTTTTTCCATCTTAATGCACATCATCCTCTAGAATGGTCTCAAAATTTAGGACCTGACACTCAAAGTCAATGTAGTTGTAGATAGAGAAATGATTCATGTTTAAGAGTGGGCCTATTTGGGATAAATATGATAGAGCCTCTTCTTATGTCTTGTTTGAAAATTATTTTTTCAGGTCTCTAGTGGCTTATTTGAGGGGGAATATTCAATGGGGATTGTCTGATAGAGTTAAGGCAATCCTAAGGTCAAATTATTTGAACCCACAACCAGGAGTTAACCACAATTGGAGATCATGGTTATACTATAAGAGTCATAAAAGTATCAAAGTCTTTGGAAGTAAAGTGGCACCCAAAATAGTTTCTATCTCAATACCTAATAGAATTTCCTTCTTTGAAGTCATAAGGAAGTTAGTTTCTGCAGAAAATTACTCTTTAAGAGGATCGAGGAAGAGAGGTTCTTTATTCCCTTCCTAAGTGGTCATATAAGGTCTTATACATTTAGTGAAATAAAAGGAATTGATTTAATCCCTACTAAAATGAATGAATATTGTAAGTCTCATAATTTATATAGATTTTATTATTCAGAAGGCTTCATCAAAAGTGTTTACTCAAAAGTTGTTCCTCATGAGGTGGAGCCACTAGAGGATTGGGTAAGAAATTCTCAAGACTATGATGATGTGATAAAGAGGAGAGAAAGATGGTAAAAAATCCACTATGCAAAGTATCGAAAGGAGAAAGAAGGTAATCATAATCATTCTTACAAAATGGCTACTACTATTGAGTTACAAATGAAAATGCTTACCACTTTATATATAGATGTTGATAGGATGTCATTACCTCATATGACCACTTATAAGGCTCAAAATCTTGGCCCTACCCAAATTTAAATGGATTTTGAGTCCTCTACTTTAGTTAGATCTCCAATTGGATCTTCATCCCCAACTCTTAGTCTATTTCAATCACCTCCACATACAACTATTGAAGAAAGGTATGCTTCTCCTCCTCCTCCCACTTAGGAGACTCCTTGATATACCCCAAAGGTTTCATTACCCCCACCTAGGATTTTTGTTGCCTCATCATTGAAGACACCAATGGAGGAGCCCTTGTCATCAAGATCTAACCATAAAGTGTTGTAGAGAAACCACTAGAAATTGTGCCAATTATAACACTAGCTACTAATCAACCCATCCCATACACTCCTTATGAGGGATTTCATACCCTATTCCTTCCACCTCCACATCCTAGTTACTTTGACATCCAAGATAAAATTCAGCTTGAAGTTCCATCACATGAAAGAACAATTGTAGTCTTCAAGTTAGGAGGAGGATTAAAAGAAGATATCAAAATGGAGGCATGTAGAGATCTAATTGATAATAGTGAATTCATTAGGAAGAAAGAGTTCAAGAAAAATTTTCTCTAATAAGAGACAAAAATATTTTTTGGTAGTAGGGGAGTAAAGTTTTAAACTCTAACCGAGGAGGAGAAATCACTAATTTATAATGAAGTCCTCAATAAACTTGAACACAAGATGGATATGATGACACCAAAAAAAGGGTAGAGAAATAGTTGTAGATAGTGGTTTTCTTCTTTTGAAGGGTTCTAATATTTATTATGGCATTTCCTTTAATATCTTAATGAGGAGAAAATATGTTATGTCTAACCTCTCTCCGGACCAAGAATAGAGCTTACTCTTTGGCTATGCATTTGATGAGAAGCTTGATGTGCTTTCTATATGGTCATTATATCCCCAATCCAAGAAAACCTCTATGGTTTCTTTCAAAGATAAACACTATGGACATATGATTACTAGAAAGTCTACTGATTTTTTAGGTGTACAAGCAATTAGTCTAGTTGTTGATGTAGCCTAGAAGTTGCATGTAGTTGCATCTAGGGAACATAAGAAATTTGTAGCCTTAGAGGCTAGAAATAAGATACTTGAAGAGAAAATACAAGAAGGTTATGCACTTTCTATTGAAGGGGCACCTATTAAAGAGATAAATAATTTGTAGAATATGATTGCCACATTGAATTTTCAGAATGATAGACTGAAAGCCAAATTGAACAAGGCTATTAGAGATGCCAAATGGGTTGAGGCCACTAGGGATGCAATTAAATTCATTATTGATGTAAAGTCAAATATCCTTTTTTAAAATTGTAGAAGATATATGGGGTGACTATCTGGAGTTCCTCAACTTCCAACATATGAACCTTCAATAACAGAGATTCTTGGCATGCTCATTTTCCAAGTTGAACAAGTAGATAAGGGGTTTCAAGTTTTATGCTACAAAGTTTCCCCCTTATGTTCTTCTTGATCTTGTACTAGCTAGAATATGAATGGAAATTAAGGTTTTTTTCCCAAGTGTTCTCCAAGCATCAATTATGCACTAAGATGATTGGGATATAATTATCTAGCTTCTACAACTTGATAGATATTGGGATGCATTCTATGTTTACTAAAAAGAGAGATGGATAGAAGGTCAAAAAGGTTTCAAAGACCTTTATAGATTTTGAGGTAGATCTTGAGGTCTTGGAAGAAATTTCTCTAGAAAGCATAAATTATGATGAAGATAGAGCAATGATGAACCTTCAACATCTATGTGAAGGACCTAATTACCATCAATCAAGGATGGACTAGACTGAGAAAGGAAAAGGACAAAATTGGTGATAGGGACTACATTTAGCAACATGAGTTTCTACAGTACTTCAAAGATGGATTATTATGTGCTTTATGATATTTTTACTAACCCTAATCCTTTTCATTTGTGATTTGAGTTTTTGAACCAAGAACTGGTTATTTCCTACCCCCCCCCCCCCACCCCCCCCCCCCCCCCCCCACCAAATTTTAAAATTTTGAAAACATGGAGATCTTGGCAAAATATTGATTATTTTTACAACCCTAACCCTTTTTCTATTTCATTATGGAATACATATGTTACCTTGTCATCAACCTAAGGCTTGTTTTCTCCCTAGTTTCTATAAAGGGAATTCAAGGTTGATAGACAAAGGTTTTTGAAAACTTATGAAATTATATATTGGATGGGTATAAATATATTATAGAGGGTATTTAGTAGTAATATACATGAATTTTTGTGTAAATGATGAAAATATTGTATACATGAAATAGTTAATGAAAATATCAACATGTATTGTCTCCTGCAATCTTCTGTGTTAATTGCATGAATATTTTTGTCAAGGATAGATCAATTTCTCTTTAGAAATTCCTTCTAAATGTTTAATGCATAGATCAGGATTCTATTAAGGATAGGGTTAAATTATGGTTATGTATTATAGTAAGTTTACACAAGGTTATAGTGATTAATTGAATAATGATGCACTAGTACATTTTTCACCATTTTTCGATGGAGTATTGGTCGAACGTTCTACCCAAATGGGTCAAATCCTCGACCAACCATTTGGTCACTTTTTTTGCCATTGAAATATCAACATGTCTCTTTAATCGTAGATTGTTAAAAATGAGGCCAATCTTGGTTGAAAACAACATTAGAAAGTGGTGGTATATTGGTTGAACATTCAGCCAATTTGGGTCAAAGTTTTTAGTTGCTTCGACCACGATGCAAAACTAATGACAGTCATATTTCAACCAAAGTTTGTCATGTGTTAGACCAATATTGGTCAAAATATTTGGCAGCTCCGACCAAGATGCCAAACATGCGACGGCCACATTTTGACCATGGTTAGTTGAAACTTCGACAAAATATGGAATATTTTAAAAAAATTTGAAGATAAATATCTAGACTAATCACCAACGACATCCTGATCAGTGATTAGTCTAGATATTTATCTTTAGGTGTCCACACTCATTCTGTTGCTTGTTGCCAACAGGTCCCTACTTGTTCTATTTTCTAGACTACTTTGGGCTCTAGCAATCCATCTGCTTTGCTCTGCGTGAAATTATGGGTTTTTTCATTTTGTTTAAACTATTTGAGAGATAGGCTCTAACTGGTGATCCATGAATTGGTAGAGCTTCCTCTTAGACACCCACAAATCTTCAAATATATTGGTGTGAAGCCCCCAAAGGGTATTATGCTCTATGGGCCTCCTAGTTCTGGGAAAACCTTAATTGCTAGGACAATGGCAAATGAAACCGGTGCCTTCTTTTTCTGTATCAATGGACCTGAGATCATGTCAAAGTTGGCTGGAGAAAGTGAAAGCAATCTCTGAAAGGCTTTTGAGGAGGCTGAGAAGAATGCCCTGTCCATTATATTTATTGAAAGGTATGGTGTGCATCCATTTTATGGAGATCAGTTCCTATTTGTGTTAAATAAAATGTTTCATTTGCACATACCCCATGTAAGCATCAACATGTTGAAAGCCCTCACTTGTCCCCGTGTAACAACAACCACATGTAATGCTTGCTTGTGGCCTAAAAATAAAAATTATGTCTTAGCTCAAGAGTACTTAAATGAACCATTCTAAAATTATTTTACTTTCTTAAACTCTTTCTTTATTTTTTTCTTTTCTTCCTTACTTTCATGTTAAACTTATTTATCATGCCAATTAAATTGAATTATAGAAAAGTAAGCCTATATGACAAGAATATTAAAATAAATTAAATGATCAGCACTAACTTAGACTAGAAGCAAAAATGAAAGGCACATACCCTTAATAACAGAAAAAGTTGCATTCATAGCAATGCAAGGCTCATTAGCATGATCCATCAAAGATTTAACATGTCATTGCCTATGCATGTAGGATAAAATAAAATATTACATGGTAAATCTAATATGCTAAAAAAAATAAAGAATTTTTCAACACACGCCTTAAGAAATGGAATAATCCATCAGAGACTTTTAAAATAGATTACAACAAATATAGTGCACAGGAGTTATTAACCATTAAAATGTTGTCAATAGGAACAAAGAGTTGGGGAACTACTTGCTATCTAAGATGTAGATAATATAAAATTTTATCATGCAAAACTTAGATAAATGTAGTGATTCTTTCTTGCAAACAAACTTTGAATATGAAATCTCAAGACCTCTGTCAAAGATGACATGCTAAGTCTGATTTTAATTGTTAGGAATTTGTTGTCATACAGCCCGAAAACTATGTATTATTCCCAGTCTAAGATGAAATGGCCATATTCATGCTGCACAATGAATAACTAAATTAAAGTAACTCTTCATAATATGTCATTGGAACTAGTCTATGAGACTAAATCCTTGGCTGTATATAGAATGGCCATATTATTCTTGACTCTTTTAAGCGTATTATGGCACAAATATCTATCATTTTATACACATCTAAAAGATTACTGGTAACAATAAAAGTTGTTTTTAGAGAGTTTCCCTGATATTTCGGTGCTATTGTTTTAAGTATTCTAGATCTTATTAAAAAATTGAATTAAATTCCAAATACCAAAGCTTTTAAAACATCTTTTATTTGTGCTTGGAAACACCTATTTAGTAAAAAAACTATGAAGGCTATAATAACCAAAAGGTTTAACTGAAAAATAGGTTTCTTACATAGTTGGAAGAAAAAATTCCAATTAGTAGCACTTACAGTTGGTTCAGTTATTTTTATCATCCTCTATCCAAATAAGAGCATGGTACTCATATCAGAGTTGATATCTTGGCCTCAAAAACACCATTAACGGTTCATTCTCAAACACTCATTTTAATGATAACAATAAGTTAAAATTTACATTATCAGTGGCCAAAGCAATAAGCTATCCCTCGGAGGGACAAGACATTCCATAGATGGAAAAGACCAAGACTTAAAAGAAAGGTTTGAATGCAATGACTGAAAGAGTTGTTTGAAAGACTGAATATAGGGAATTCTCTTTTCTATATATTAAGATTGTACCTCAAAGCTGCCAGTCCAAATTCAAGTTAAATTACAGGACTGGGGTTTGGGTTTTCCATATGGAAACTTATTTTTCCTCACTATTATACATGCATTCATATATATATATATATGGATGGGTGTGTGTGTATATATGTATATTGATATATAGACATATATAAATACACACACACACACATATATATGCAAATATAGATGTAGATGTAGATGTAGATGTATACACACACACTCTCTCATAATTTGCAGTAAAGATTCTACTTACCTTTGACATATGAATGGCAGTTAGAAGTTAAAAAAAAAAGAGTCCACAAAGCCAATAAAAAATAATAGGAAATGGCACTAGGTTCTTATGAGGGGTTGGAAGTGTTTCCCATAGACCCCCACCAAACTCATTTGATACATTTTGTAACTATATTTTGCATAATCTTTATGTTAATTTTTTAATTGAAGTTGTTTTTAAGTTGTCAAGTTTTGCTAGATGTTTTCCAAGTCGGTAATTTTATGGTATGCAAACATTCAATGGACACAAATAGATTTACTAGAGAAACAATGACTAATTTAACACAAATAGAAACTGATTTAACACTTCACCTACTCAAAAATACAAACCAATGAAATAATCCACATTAGGCCAAGAGAGGTTGACACATTCAAAATGCACTTATGAGCAAAGACCTAGAACAAATGAAATTGATTAAATAATGAAGGTATGTTAGTTTGAACTTCACTTGGTTTCAAGAATACTTTAATATTCTCTAATTAACAAGGCCAACCATGTGAAGGTGGAAGCTCATCTAGCCTCACCCCCCTCCCCCTAACATCAATCTAAATTCCCCATTAACATCTAATTACACACTTCATTCATCCATTTATGAACTATAACATTCAATCAATACAATCACATAACATTCATTAATACACAACACTAATCAAGAATTCATTAACACATAAAAATATTCATTAACATGACATATAATTCAATATCAATACACAACATTCAGAGATAATTACTTAAAACAACATTCTTTCATTATCCAGCAAAGTTAATCAAACAAGTTTTATCAAAGAGCATTTTTAAGAAATCATTTCTTTTTTGAGTTTTTCTTAGATTTCTTATTTAGGTAAAGGCTGACAAGAGCATCAATATTATCTTCCTCCTCTTATGGTTGTGATCTCAAATTATGATGCTTCCTTATGTCTTGAGGAGGAGGACGTTGCTACACTAAAGGGGGGTCTACTGCAATAACAAGTAAATGGGTTAAATTCGCATACTTTTTTTTACTGTTACAAGTATTTCATTAATCAGTAAAACATAACATGCATTTTTCTTGACTTGAAAAATGCCACATCATCATGTACAATAACATTTTGATCTTCTACCACCTCAACATGCTCAACATGCTCTAAAATATTCAAAAAAAGGTTACATGGCCAATTGCAATTAAAGATGTTAAACTCTATTAATAATTACATAATTTATTTCCAATAGAAAATTAATACCTCCAACACTGTGATGCACATCATGGCCTTTGTCACACCTAGGTTCTGTGATAGGATTTGAAGGCTGTAGTGAAATGTCATGTGCATTGTTATCATGAAATAGTCAATTTATGTTCGAAATTAACTATTCAATTTGATTTAATTTTCATTTGACCAATTTACCTATGTCTCATCTGGAGCGGCAGATTCTTCTTTGTGGCTTTTGGATTCTTGGCGTAGGCATGCAGCCACGACTTCATAGCCTTCCTTCAAGGCTATTCTCTTGTCTTCTTCCGTGGGCTCTACATTGAATTTTGTGCCCTGTATTTTTTGTTTAATATTGTCACTTTTACATGTATGATTTGATTAAATAGAATTGTTTGCAACCTTATATATAAAAATTTGATATTAAATTCCAATGTTGCTACTTACAAGTCGAGAGTGAAGTTTCATATAGCCACCAGAGCCAAGTTTGTGTTGGCCAACCTTTGTTAATCTCTCTTGTGTGGCATTTGATGTGTCTTGCAGTCTATGAAAAGTTTGAAACATATTAGATTATATATTTACAAAGATCACTAATTAGTGCATGATTACATTCTACTTAATACTGTCATGACATACCTTCTTTTGTCATCTTCTAGTTGAATTCCACTACCCTTTAGCCTTTTGTCTTTTGCATCTTCTATTATTTCATTCCACTCCATCAGTGGAATCATAGGAGGACACTCATACTTTAGGCTATCCTTTAGAGCTCTTCTATATTGGTCCCTCATAGTCTTTATATGTTTGGATGCTCTTTGAAGAATCATGACTCTGTCAAAAGTTTAATTTCCAAAGAGGTCCTCTAAAGATTTAATGAGCTGATTTCTTAAGTTAGCATCATGTTCATTCCACCTTTTTTGAAAAAAAAAAATTGTTAGATATCATAACTTTAATAGAGTACAATAAATGGAAGATAAGAAAAATATTGTACCAATATTATGACGCTACGCACCTTTTACATATGGTGGGCCCAAATAGCTTCAATGCCGTTTCAAAAAGATGATCATAAAAAACATCATTTCCTACAAAAATATCATGGGATTATCAGTCCAAAATGAGTTATGTATAAGTAAACTACAATTACACTGTAAATAATAACAATTTTAAAGCACCTGGAAGCTTTGGTACTTTTAACGGAACCATATTGTTCTTGTTCATCAACAATGTCCCCGTAAATGAACTAGTACTAGTAACATGGGCTAATCCAAGAAATTGTCCATCTTCACTAGTACTGGTCTGATCTATTCTTGTACCATGTGTAGGTGTATATATTAGTGCACAAAATAGGTCCATATACAGTGTATAAAATTCACACAAGAAAAATAATCAATGCATGATTAGCACATAACAAAATATAGAAAAATAAGGTTTTACTAGTTGTAGTTGGTACAGAGGAAGATGTCTGCAAGCACCTTGTTGCAGACAATGCAATCATCGAATGTGGAAAGTTAACCGAAGGAGGCATCTACACTTCATCATGAGATGAAGAATACATTGTTAGCAAAGACATTTGCAATGGATAAAGATTAAATGGGGTACTAGAAGCATCCCAAACATAAGTTGAGTCAATAATACATACAAAGGTTAAATCAATGGTTAAAGGTTTAAGGATTATTTATATGAAGATTGTGCGGCACTACAACCCTCACCTATTGACGGTGTTTCACACGTGTCAAAAAATTATGTAAGAAGAACACATCATATTTTAGATCATGATCCATAAGATAGTATAAAATATAAACATCTATTGAACTTTAATTATTACTTAAGATTAATTGCTGCTTGCATCAATAGAATTGACTCTACGTGTCAATTCTTCTTTGAGTTCCTTTGACTCCTCAGTTTCGTTTGCTTCCATTAGAGGGTTAAGAATTTCTTTACCATATTTAGTTTTTATTTGGGTAGCCATGAATACATGGTTAGAGTTAGATTCTACGTCATCTCTAAATACCGTCTCAACTTCAGATCGCAATAGATATGCTACCTCTTTTTCTTTTCTCTATCAATAAGTATCAAGTTGTGACATCAATATTAGTAAAATTCTATCAAAATAACTCCAAAGCCATAAATAAAAGAACATAATAATAGGACATTTGTTTCTATATAATTTTTAGAATTACACTAATTAAGGTTTACCTTTGATGAAGAAGGTGTAATGTGAGGAACACCCCCGCCCGTATCTTGGGGTGGAATATCCATGTTGCTTTGTGACAAAGATTAGTAATTCTTAGCAATCAGAAGTGATTGGAGTCAATATTAATTAGAGGAAATTGGTTTAGATGTTATACTTACCAGTCCCATGATAGGGAATTTTTTTTGTATCTACACGATTCAAATTGTAATCTATTAGAAGCTCTTCCCCTACACTTATTGATTTTATCGCACATACAAATGCACAATTTCCCTTGTGTGCCTCGAATATACAATTCAGCTACTTATTAGTTGACACGGGTCAAGAACTATTTATAATATTTCCTATTGCTTTTGGCCTTCCATCAATATACATAGCAAGCCTTTTAGTTTGATCATTTTCTTTACATTGTATATAATTTGCTAACAATGCATACCTATGCATAATTTTTTTATATTATACAATCTACATCCAATTCTAGTAATTGTAACAAGGTCCTACATACTCCATCAATTCAAAACTTGATTATAACTGACCTTTATGCCATCCATGGAAAATAAGCCCAAACCATGTAATGAAGATGGAGCTATGTGATATATCCTTTCGTTAACAGAAAAATCAGTATTAATTGGAGGTAGTTCCTTGGGTACCCATTCTTTTTGAAGATGTGTGTACCTTAAGGGAACCTTCATGTTGCCTTTGGTTTCATTATCATTAGAACATGAACCCCCCTCAATAAGAAAAAATTGCATTCATTTATCAAATTTTCTTTTAATCTTTTGACCTCTAGTTGATCTCCACTAGTTTAGACCTACTATATGTCTCACTTTTATCTTCTATTCCTGCATTTTCCTCACTTGAGGAAGACAAATCAGACAAATACCTATTTGGTGATACCTACAATCCATCAAATGAGAGACATAGTAGGATCTATATATTTTTCTGACTAAAGAGAAGGAAACCAAATAATAAAATATACCTATCGATCTGTGTCAAAGGCATTAAATTTCCTACATATGTAAATCATTTATCTTAAGTTAGCCAAAACTTACATGATATGTAAGCTACAAATTATATAGAAGATAAAATTTACATGATGCAAAATATACTCCATGACTATAGAATTCAACGCATAATAAATAATTTAAATTTCTATGAATAAATCAATACCTCATACATGGCATTGATCATACCTTGACATACATTTCATTGATCATGTTATTGATCATCCTCCTCATCCATGTCATCATCATGACTATCATCATCACCATCATTATCATCATCACCATCATCATGACTATCATCATCATGACCATCATCATCATGACCATCATCAACATCACTGGAATCATCATCATTTTCTTCTTCTTCTTCTTCTTCAGTGTGTAATAGTCGTCTGTGATCATCATTTACTTCATCTTTTGATTCTTCAGTGTCTTCTTCTTCCATCACATTATACCATACCAGCCTTCCTCTTGGATCATGTCTAACAACAAATGACCAACCCGATTTATGTGGAATGAAAAAGTAAAACACTTGCTCACATTGGCTTGGAAGAACATAGGGCTCATCTCCAATTGGCTCAAATGACCTTGTATTAATCATTGTAAATCCACTATCATGTTCAATAACAGTCCTATTAGGATCATTTTGATTCAGCCGTAGCCTATACCATTTGACGACAAATAGAACTAATTTGAATGAATTAAAGTCACACTCAAGTATATCATCCAAAATTTCATAGTATCAATTTTTAGATTTTTGAGGATGTATGTCATTTCTAGATGAAATATTAGTGACCTTGAAGATTGCACTTATCTTAGAATCACAAGTTTTCTTCGTGTCGTCTAATTTTTTTATGAAAAATTTATAGCCATGGTAGTACATAGCTTTGTGGTGTTTGATCTGCAATTATTCAAACCTGTCAAGATTATTTTCATCGATCTGTGAGTTGATATTAAACTTTTGGGTCATGGTTAGTAAACTTATATGTACATTTCTACCTCTTAAATCATATGCTAGATCAAGTACCATTGGCATAACATTGGGATCTCCATTACGATGAGCTTCTTTAACCAATGATGCAACACCATCCCATGTTAATGAGCAACCATTTTTTTGAGATTATTGAATCCATACCGTCATCCAATCAAGATTGTTTGCAATATACAAATGTAGTGTATCCCACTCATGACCAACTGTAAAGAAAACAAATAAACTGCTTAGATAAAACTTATATTGAAGATATATAAGAATTAATAAACTACAATAACATCGTATAATTACCTCTCACTTTCTTCAATCTACCTTTCCCCATCAAGTACTCCCCTTAAAATTTGTTAATAGAGTTGGGATCCCAAATGCGATCTACATGGATATTTGCTGCAAACTTGGAAAGATATTCACTAATATACACTATGGTCTAGTATACCATATATTCCTCCACCATAGAACCCTCATGACATGCTCTTTGTCAAACCAAGCTCTTCATAAATTTTAAGTGTCTCTCAACCATTCACATTGACCTAGTTTGTACAAGTCCACACAATTCAATCTTCTTAACTAGATGTATGAGGTAGTGTTCTTAAGTATTGAAAAAAGTTAGAGGTAGACACTTTTGCATTTCACACATAAGGTGGGGAATTTTTCTCTTCCAATATTTTATATCTTTTTTATCAATTTTCTTAGATGATAACCACCTAAAAGAGATTCAACTCGCAAGAACATATAAACAAGATTTTAGATAAAAATATACAATAAATTACATAAAAAGTAAAGCAAGTCATAAATATAATAACACTTCTAACCTCATGAATTCTCCAAGATTGTATATAATTTGTTTAACATTGTTGTCAAATTGGTCTGGGAGGGATAGAGGTAGGACGTACTACAATGATTAAAAAATGATATTTTCAATATATTGTAAAATAATACAATAAAAAGTACATGCAATTTTACAAATATATTGTAAATAGAGAACAAGACTTACCTTGATGAAGGTATGCCAATCATGTGTTTTCAACCCTAGCCCAAAATCACCTTTCTTTGATACAAGACTACTTATATTTGCAACAAATCCTATTGAAAATTTTATTTTTTTTATGACTTCTTTTAATGCATCACTTTGCTGCTCAGTTAATAACCAAGGAAGGGCACTCGTATTTATGCGGTCTCCATTGCTATTTGATTCAATGAAAGTTTTCAGCGCATGATTGGATTCATGAATGTCATTACAAATTTTGGCTATTTTTTCATTGTCATGCCTTCCATCCAATATTTTTTATAGTGTCATACATTCTTTCCAATATGCATAGCATTAAACAAATGCACGATTGGGAGATCCTTGCAGTATGACAACCTACTAAATTGACTAGGATAACTTTTTATTCCTCTATAGAGTTGGTCATTGATGCCTTGAAAACCTTCACGATCCTCAATAACATCATTAGTAAATAAAAGACAATATCAAAATCTAAATTGCAAACAAAAATCATCAGATGGAATGACATTACCTCGGTGATTTAGTCTATTGTATTCCAACTTCCATAGACAAGGTGTCATTCTTCATGGCCTTGATGTTGTCTCTTCTTTCCCATTAAAAATATGTTTTTTGATAGTCTAATACTTATGATTATTGTGGAGAAAGTGCCTAAACTCATTGAACACCTGCTTTTCTAAACTTCTTGAATAATGAGATTTCATCTTCAGACCACAAATTGGACATGCAAATTTACCCTTTGTCTGAAGACCTAAAATATATCATACAATTGGATCATGTACAATTATCATGCTCAACTTAAACATACATCAATAATGTGTAAGCACTATAACATACCAAAAATACGTGACCTTAACATGAATATATAACATACCTCAAAAATAAGTTAGCCCAGGGGCATCATGTATTGTCCATACAAGCATTGCATGGAATTGAAATTTTCTTTGTCCTATTGGTCTAGAGATGTCATACATAGTGATCCCATTCCATAAAATCAACAACTCATCAATAAGGGGCTCAAGATACACGTTCATATCTTTCACTTGGTACTTACCTAGTTGAATGAACAAAAACATTACATAATTATTATGACCATCTTGATGCGGTGTTTATAAATTAATTTACATAACTATTAAATGAAAAAATACCTGGTACAATCATTGACAACATTATGTGCTCCCTCTTTATGGACATCCAAGGAGGAATGTTATTGTTAATAACAAAAATAAGCCACACTGAGTAAGTAGATCTCATATCTCCAAATGGATTGACACCGTCCGCTGCCACTGAATCTTTAGGTTACGAGGTTCTTCTTTAAAGTGTGGCCATTTTGTTTCTATGTCTTTAAATGTAGAACCATCTGCAGGAATTCGCATAATGTCATCTTGACTTCTATTGCATGCATGGTAATCCATAAATTATGCCAAGCTAGTGCACCTAAATAATTGTTGAAGACATGGAATAAGGGGAATGTACCAAAGACTCTTGTGAGGCACCTTTTTTGTTATTTGATTTGACCAATATCTACTAGTATGACAAACAGTGCATTTTGTTGCAAATTCATGTTGTTTATGATATAGAATGTGATCATTGGGACATGCATGTATTGTCTGATACTGCATTCCAATTTGATTCATAATGGTAGATAATTCTCAGTATGAATGAGGCAAAATATTTGATGGTGGTAAGAAAAACTCACCTATCAACCTACAATAGCAAATATGAATTGTTAATATAATGAATCGTAATGGTATGCCAACAATGGAGATGACAAAAATGGCATACATTAGCATACGTGACATTGCTGCATTGGATAAACCATTCATAACCTTGAAGTTCAGCAACAACACTATAGCAGAGAAAAGAGTTGTTTGGGAGCCTTGGTATAGGGGCTCATATGCCTTCTCAATTATAGTTATATCAAGATCATCTTCATCATCATTATCAGATGCGCTAGTACCATCATCATGATCATCTTGATCAGCTACACCAATACCATCTTCTTCAATCATTTCCTCTGGCACATTATTAGCTATGCCAATACCGTCATCTTCAATTATGTTCTCTGCCATAGGATCATCTTCTTCCACGGGAGCATTATTGTCAGCTTGGATATTCACACCTCCATGTTCCTCCAATTGGAAATCCACATTCACTAATCGACAAAAATTGTGCCCCCCTTCAATGTGACCATATTGCCTACAATGACTCTAGGTTGTTTTGATTAGAATTCTTTGATTCTTTAAGCCCTTACACTTTTTGCAAGGACAATTACATTTTTCAACATCTTTTCTTTGGAATTGAGACCACAATCTAGAAATTTTCTCATTATTTTATTCTGGGTTCATATTTCCAGGTGTGGACTTTCTTCATAGGCTATAAATATACAAGATGTAAACATACAAACATTACTAGTATCTTGTATATAATAAAAATATATATATATATATATATATATATATATATATATATATATATTATAAGATTATACAAGATTTTCAAATACACACACAAATCATGCTCACTAGACCACAAAATATTCAAAAGGATAATATTTGGGAGTTATTCAAATCTCCTCACTAGACTACTGAATATGTGGATATTATTCTTGATGCTGAAGTAAATCAAGAATGTGAAGTTGAAGCAATTACATCTAATTCTTTGCTGCCTATATATAGTCCGCTACTATCTGGATATAATTCACAGATGTTTGTGTTGAATTTTATTTTTTTTCATTGGATGAAGAGTTTCATCTTTCATTTATATGAGTCTTTACCTCCAAAAAGACATGTCTCCTAATTGGCTGACTAGGCATAGTTGGCCAACTAGCATATAAAAAATTTATTTTAGTTCTAACAGATCCCTAGGGAAGTCACATGAACTATAAAGGTAATTATTGTAATTAGTAGACAAGGATTGAAATTTTATCCAAGGAAGACTTTACTTCAATTTGCACTTTAATCTGTAATTAGAGATTATAGAGAATATATTCTGGAGTTGTACAGTCACATTGTCTAGTCTGTAAAGATATACAATATATTTTTGCAAAAAAAACTTGCAATTGAAGATAATAACACATCAAAATTTGGCATTGTAGTGGAGGTGATTCCATACCTAGTACAAATTATTTCGTCTAAAGCTTCTAGATGGCCTTTCTTTGGGAGCTGCATTAAGGCATTCAATTAAGCATTAATGCATTAATGCCCATCTATATCTAGGTTTGCATCACATGTGCTTAAGGAAAAATTTCCTATTACAATTGAAGAGAGTAATTAATATGGAAATTGAATCAAATGTAAGAAACATATGGCATTAATTTTCAAAGACAGTGACAATTTAAAAGAATTGGAAAAATACAGTGTACAAGCAATGATAGTGTGCCATGGGAAGTCACAATAAGTATGAACCCATAGAGGATTTTAATTGTTTCCTAAAAGAAGATCATTTTCAGAGTGAGATTTAGCTACATAGAGGTGAAGCCATGACATACAAAAGGTAAGAGAACCTCAAAGTTTTTGACATATAATGCTATCATGTCAAAAGGACAACAAAGTGTAGTTTTTAGAAAAATGGACAACCATCTCTCTTAAAAGGAACAACCATCATGTTATAGAGTTATTGAATATGGCCATTATCATGAGATCATAGGGCAAAACACATCTATCTACTATTAATGAACAATTTCTTCTATAGAGGCAATTTTGAATTCTATGCTCATGTGAAAAGGAAATGTCACTTAGTTTGAAGTCCTAATAGAATAAATACAATAAGAAGACATTGACATATCATGCCTTAAATCGACAACAATCACAATAAGAAGATGGAACAACCACAAGGCACAAGCATGTGCAATTAATTGTCATCATTGGAGATATGTTAAAGTTTAAGTACAATAGTAGAGCACAACCATGATATAATTAATGAAAGTGCCATCAAACACTATGATATTTATAATCAATCATAGAGAGAAGAGACAATGTAGCAAATGTTTACATATTCCGCTTAGTTCATTCAAGATTATAATTTGTTTAACCTCTTCCCATAAAAACCACATGTATACTTTAGTTTAAATAGTTTAGTTTTACAACATGAACAATAACTGATTTCTTATTTTCCAATAAATTGTTTATTAATAACAAGTTAACAACAATGCATTGCCTTTAGTTCTACTTCAAAAGTTAATATGTGAAAGTTTGTCAAAAATTTAATAGTACATAAAGTACATCATATTCTTGCATGAATTGAATTGAGAATACAAATCCACTTAACAATCCTTATACTTGTATTGATTTTATTGATTTTTAAATTAAATTTACATAACATCAAAATAAATACACTCTAGAAACTAGAAATTAAAAACTCCATTGTTCCAGATCATAGAGATCATAATAGTGAATGTAAACTAAGTTAATGAGTATTGGGAATGGACCAAGTTAATGATCGATTCCAGATCATAATAGTGAATGTAAACTATGTTCAAGCAATGAAAATGTAAATTCATTTGAAATATGCCAGTCACTGCCCATGAGGGTACAGTCTAACTATATTATTGACAAACATTTATTTTTATAGTTGATATGGATTCAAATGATTGCTAGGATATGGTGTTACATTTCATTAGAGTTTTGAATAGTTTTGTGCACATTTGGAAGGCATAATATTTTCACTTTTATTGCCCAATCTGACTTCAACATTATTTAATGAGATGTAATATGAATTTTTTTAATGAATTCACACATGTTTTCATATTTTGATTTCGCTAATGTTTTTTTGAAATTTTTGGTTCAGACTCAGACATCCAATGCCAGGACTGATTCTTGGGACAAGAATTCTTTCAAAGGTGGTGAACATGGTGCAGGCACACCTAGAACATCCAAAGACTTCCAGGATTCCATAATGACAACCATGCACCTAATGACATCTAAAGACATCAACTGGAATGTATTGGCACCTATAATGGCCTACAAGGTCATTCCCTACAATGCAAATGGCAAATATGTAATAAGTCTTAAAAGGCCTAATAGGCCTTAGGACCAAAATAAGAGCCTAGGATGGTATTTGGTGTTACAAGATTATAATAGTTTAGATTTTATTTTAATAATTCTTAATAAGTTCATTTGGGTCACATTTCAAAGTCTTAAGGCTTCGTTATCTTTTAAAGTTTCAAAAACTCCAAATTTGTAATGTTGCAAATTCAAAAATTTGAAATGAAATGATTATTAGAAAATGGAGAGAATTGGATTTTGTTATGTTTTAGTGCAAACTAATCCATCCAACCAATTGGGATTGGTTGGGGTAGTTTCTAGGAGTCCATCAAATATGTCAAAGTTTCATTGTATGGTAGAAGAGGCCTGGTGTACGGACTGTACTAAGTTTTTGATAAATAAACTTCTTTCAAATGCAATTTCCTTGAGTTCTTAGAGTGATTTTGGATTCATTTTGTCATTGTATTACATTTCAATGAATTTGGAATAGTTATATAATGATCCTAGACCACACCCATGTATTTTTCAGGTTTGTATTTGTATTTTTACTCAATTAATTCTGATTGGCAGAGTAGTTCAGCCATTCCTTTGATAGTTTTGTGAGTTTCCAATTGAATATGGTCATTCCATGACCTATGACCACTATAAAAAATGTAATGACTTATTATTAACATGTACTATAGTTCCCTAATCCATTAATGTAATGAGAAGGAAGAATGTTTGGGTGATCACCATAATTTATAGAGGAAACTTAGTGAATTTGCTTGGTATGCTACAAGAGTAGCCATTTAGTCTGAAGGAAGAATATAGATTATGATTTGGATCATATTATAATGATCATATAATGGTGAAACAACTACCTATTGGACCTATAAGTGATCAGAGATAGGAGATTTAAGAAACCCTTGGATTAAGGGTTTAGAAGTGCTAAATTTGGGGATTTTGGGGTTCTCAATGGACTGAGCCTTATTAATTTTAGGTTTGTTCATTTTTAGACATTATTAAATAATTATGAATGTTTTCAGTCTTGGGAGTGCAAGGAGTCTATGGTTTCTTTGTTATTTTGGGTCTTTTTAAGCACTTACGAAGCCATAGTGTGTAGAAAAACACACCTGGTCTAAAAGAGTCCATAGAAAGCTGACTGCTCTAGTTTTATGTCAAAAATAGTCTATAGATGACTATCACATGATTTCTTTCAGATTTCTCCACCAAATGATCGTAGACTAGTCGCAATTGAAAGCTATGACTCTAGGTAGACTTCCTATGGAGTTAGATTTGACATTCCAATCCACACAAAGTCAGCAAAAAACAAATACCAGTAAAAAAAATGTTAAAAACATAGTTTTCTCAATCTTTTTTGCAATATTTCCTCTTCCAACCTTACAATCATAAACCTAACACTAGTACATTTACAGTGTAACATGATGTGGTGATTCAAAAATTTAGGGTTTTGCAAGTTCATCTCTACAAGTTCATATTTGAAACAAATGTATATAAACAATGATAAAAAAATGTGTCAGCAAATACAAAATACATGATGCCCTAGCACATTGCTCATAGGCCCTAAGTAGATAACCAATAAAACAATGTCAAACAAATGTAGAGTAAGGAAATCCTTACAGGCAGTCCTCCTTTTACACCAAATCATAGTGGAAACCCTCACAGGCAGGCGATCCTCCTTTTACACCAAATCATAGTGGCAACCCTCACAGGTAGACAGTCCTCCTTTTACTCTCACCAAATAATAGTTCAAACAATTGCAGGCTCCAGCTCCTTCACGCACTCCAAGTTAAAACCAAACAATGAAATGAGATATGAAATCTTTTTTCTTTTTAAAGTTATTCTCGTGTTGGTTGAAATTATGACCTACATGGTATTGGTCAAAATTTTGACTAACACGGGCATGGAATAAAAAAAAAAAGGAAGTTTTCCTTCTATAATCTGACCAACCTAAACCTTTTTAATTGATGGTCGAAAATTTTGGTAGAAAAATGAGGTCAAATGTAGTAGTGATGTAAGATACGAAATTATAGAGTGTTTTTAAGTAATGCTTAATTGCTCAAAAATTATGTATGCAGATCCTATTTTTATTCATTATGTTGGAAGGGGTAAAATTTTGTGTAGGTTTGGTCTATTTTAATTTTGTACATGTGTCAAAAAAATTTCATGTCCTAATAAGGAGCAATGACAGGAGGGTCTGAGAAAATGATTGGCCACCATGTGGCACCATGTAAGCTATAGGAATGTTGTGTCTTGTTAGTCAAAACTATTTGACAATATATTAAAGAAAAAAGTGGTGGTAGGAAGAATCTAAGAAGGGACGTCATGATTGATGTAATTTTGTAGACTTCTAATCTAAAAATCATTCCCTTACCATAAAATCATTCCCTCGCCACCAAACCTCTTGAGTTCCATACTTAACTTGTAATAACCAAGGGAAGTGGCTAGAATGACAGGTTTTGTTGCTGTTGGAATATGTGTAAATCTTGGGATAGTTGTTGCTTCTTTTTTGCATTTTGAAAGTACAAGCCATAACTTAAATACAAGAAAGGGTACACGCAAAATGAGTTATGTGTTTTATCTAAATTTGGATTTTTGATGATTGGAAGGGAGTTTTTCTTTGTCTAAGTGTTAAGGATGGGGATTGCTAAGGCTACAAAGGTATTTTATTATAACAAGAAGGGGTTAGACAAAGTCATGTTGAAGGATATATACAAGGATCATGGTGGTGAACGAATTGATAATACATTTTATAATCATAGACATACTGAAATTTCCTTCAATAATCATGGAGATATTGAAAGCTCTAGATGTAACTACAGGTATCTACTACATCTTGAAAATAATTTTGATCTCTCGAATTACCACTTTGGTTCTATTTGTTGGGATGGAGGCAAAGGAAATTTTGGGTGCAAACACAAAAGATGGGAGTTTGGACTCATCTATTTCTCCTTGTGTTGTATTTTCAAAGCCATCTCCCATGAGGGAAGATGGTGAGAATTTTTTATTTTGGCATTTTATACCTCAATAACTAACCATTGGAAATAAAACATTGGGTTGCATTCCTAGTTTGGTCTATGGAAGCACCCTGGCCTCAGGCCCTTTCAGATCCTAGTCAAGCAGTTTCACTTGAGGACAAAAATTGAGGTAACAACCTTTATTTGGAGAATATCTTCTATGACCGGATAGTATTAGTTGGTAACCAAAAATAAAAGGAATAATCTATCTTGTATCTTGTTGCATTCCTTATGTCTATAAACATAATACCAAGGCCAATCTTACGGGTTCTAAAAACTCTTTATACAAGGACAAGTAGAATAGTTTATGTAATAGGTCATTTTTTGTAGAAATAAAAATGACAAAGTCTTGTATAAAATAAAATGTGTGAATACTTATGAAGAAATTAATTGAGAGCATCATTTGTAGATTGTCTCCTACTTTGTTTTCCTTATGTTGCATAAGTTTGTTTATTCACAATAGCTAAATTTGTCTTCATCATAAATTCATGAATGTATAATGTGTTTACTACTTTTCTTCAAGGAAAATATTAAATTCCTTTCACTTGTATTAAATATAAGGTCATAAATTAGAATGTTTACGTTAGGCATAAAAATCTAGATTTAATGTTGAAATAATATGATATAAAAAATACAATATCAGTGCTTCTTCTAATAGTTTTAGGTAGTGGATCATCTACTTATAAATTCAGTTCTTTTTTATTTTAGTTCAAGTAACTAAGGAATATTTATGTTCTTGCATGATAGTTTTTTAAATTCTATTTTGGTTTGAATATCAAGTATATCTCAGATCATTTGAAGATAATATCTTTATATAACTTGTTTAATTAGCCCTTTCAAGAAGAGGTTAAATTCAAGTAAGATAAGTTATAGTAGTAGAGACAATTTAATCTTATTTAAAGAACCAAGTAGTGGTGCCTTGTGCCTCAAAAATATTCAAATATTGGTGCCAACTTCTAGTTTTGTGTTGACTTCTTTACCTAGTAGAAACTCCTTAAGTGTTACATTCTCATGGGTTAAAGTATGTTGGTTGACCAACCCCATTTATCAAAGTTTACATCCTTTGTTGATTACCCCTGTTATGGTCAATTATTTCATGTGTTGACTCCTTAAGTCCTTGTGGATACGGGTTTTCCCTGCACAAAAGCTTAAGCCATTTATAAATGCATTTCCATAATTCATTGGTTAAAAGGTTGTGGGTCCTACACTGTGGTGTTGAAACTAAAACTGATTGACTACTTGGAGAAAAAAATGGGTGAATGTGAGAAATATCACCGAGCTACTAAGGTATATGTAAGACATTAGATCAGTTGTTATATTGTCATTGATGTCAACTACCTTTGACTTTACTTATCATGATAGTTGCAAACATTTGAAGGAGGTGATGTTGGTGAAGGAAAGGAGATATTAGCATGAATTATGCATAAGGTATTCATTGGGTAACTTATTGATAAGTCTATGATAGTATGATAGTGATTTGATTGACTTACATGATTCTATTAAGTATTGAAAATTAAGATTGTACAAGTTAATTTGGTCAGTATATGAAGAACTTAGTATAGATTGAGAAGATGTAGTGTATATTGAGTGTGGTACTAAATGAGAAGGAAGAAACTGTCATATCATGGTATTGATGAAGCGGGAGAAATAAAGAGGAACATGTTATTGCCAACATGTGATGATGAGATGGACAAATATGGAAGATTAAAAAGATAAAGACAAAGTTTTTTATGAAGATATACGGCTGGAAAAAGTTGAGAATGATCAGATGATGAAGATTGAAAAAATTAAGGCACAAGTTCCGAGGAAGGTTAAAGAGGCAAAACCAACTATGGAGATTAAGAGGCAAAACTATGGCTGAAATGAAAATGGTTTATCATGTCTATATAAGGAGACATGAAATTCAAGGAGGAGAGAGAAGATTGCATGAGTGATGCAAATTACTAGTGCGTACATGTGAAACTAGTCAAATAGGTTGAAGTGAGATCTGAGTGATTTTGTAGACTAAACTGAGCGACAAAAGGAGATACATGAACATAACAGAGTAAGAGGAAGAAGGAGAATAAAGAGATTATGATGACCAAAATGATATTGAGCTTAGCATAGATATGAATATGAGAAAAGGAAGTTGCATTTGAATCAGGACATATACTATTGCTTTCTTACCATTTCTACAGCAAAATTCTTTAACCGAGTGAGACTTAACCATCTTTTTCTATTGGCATTCTATGAATGTTATTTTTTTTCTTGTTGACCCAAGTGAATGTATGGTCACAAAGAATTGTTAGTGATAAATCCTCTAACAAGATCACACCTTATAGTGTTTTTTGTAACCTTTAACAAGGTTGGATCTTAACTGAGCTCACTTCAAAAGAGTGAAAATATTTTGGGTTACCAGTCCTAGGTGGTTTTTCCCTTAACAGGGTTTCCATGTTAAAAATCAAGTGTTAAATGTGTATGAATGTCATATTTTGATGTTTTACTTTACACATTACAATAAATAGTTAGATCAGTATATGTTAACTATTAGTTGGTTTATATTATTTGATGGTTGGTTAATTAATCAGTAAGGCACAGTCAAGTTATTACCAAGTTGTTTAGTTTATTTTTTTGAAGTTGGTATTATACGTGAGAGAGGAATTTGGGACTATAGGATAACTTAACATAATTGATTCACCCCCTTCTCAGTTATCTAAAAATTGGCATCAGAGAACATATTACTTGAAGGATGAACTTTTAAGGACTTAATTTAAAGATCACAAGATGTATAAGAGAGAGGTACCAAAGTTGAACAAGAATAATTTCTCAACATGACAAAGTAGGATGAAGTTGTATCTATCAGGAATTGGGGATTTTGCACCATACTATTTGGAAAATAAATTCATAGCACCTACTGGTCCTTTGAATATTACACAGATGAAAGAGAAACACACGCATAATATAATGATGATTGAGATTGCTTCTTCTTTATCACATATTGAATTTGAAGACATTTAGAATTGTATAACTACAAAACAAATGTGGGGTAAACTAACACTAGTTCATGGTGGAGATCAAAATGTGCTCAGGGAAAAGGAAGAAAGATTAAGAGGAAAATTTCATGATATGAACATGAAAGAAGGTGAAAACATAACACTGTATGAAAATTGAGTCAAGGAAGTGGTGAATGTTATCCGAGGAGCAGGTGTAACTATTCAAGAAGGAATTGTGGTAAGAAAAATTCTAAGAACATTTTTGCCTGCCTATGCTATTAGAGTCTCTGCAATACATGAAATGAGAGCAATACCTGGTAATGATGTTTCCTTTGATAGTCCAATCGGTAGATTAACTACATTTGAGCTTAGCAACTTTGATAACAGTATTGTACCTAAGGTAGAATTTTCATTTGTGTCATCTTTAAACACTTGAAGATCAAGTAATAGACATCAGATAAGAAATGGAAGTGATTATGAAGCTGAAGAAGATGAGCTGAATAACTTAAAGAATTAATGGCTAGAAGGCTACTAAAGGGCAAAGGAAAATATCAAGGTAAATTACCCTTAATATGTTTCAAATGTAAAGAGATTGGTCACATTGGTACAAGATATCCTAACAGGAATGATAATGATGTTGGAATAACTAAGAGGGGGGTGAATCAGTTAATCACTTGCCCCATATCAAAATGTATAATTCAAAACATATACTTCAACTTCTGATACTCATTAACTAGAAATATTCTCACTGTCTATGCTTTTATCGATTACCAGTCTAACAACATATAGTAGTTACCGATCAAATCTAATATGCAAATATGAAAATTATGATAACAAACAAATATCACAATCAACACATAACACAAGAGATTTAACGTGCAAACCCTATGAAGGGGAAAACCACCTAGGACCGGCAACCCAAAATATTCACTCTTCTGAAGTGAGGTCGGTGATGACCCAACCCTATTAAAGGTTACAAACACACTGTTAGGTGTGACATTGTTAGAGGATTTTAGACCAACAGTTATCATCGAACCAACATTCACTATGGGGTTGACAGGATAACAATGTTCATTCTATGAATGATACATAATAAGACTTTCATAGTCCACTCGGTTGAGAGATTTAACTATGTACAATGGTTAAATATGTAATAGTAGATGATCTACCTTAATACAACTTAATTTCAGATTACAGATCAATATTCAGCTCATACAAAACTTTCTGATCAATGTAACTCTTTAGTTTCAACAATGTATCAAATTACTATCTGTAGGTAAATAGTCTCTGTCACTCGGTAATAGCTTTATGTCACTCATTCTATTCTATAGTTTGGTTCTTAATAACCAGTATGATCAAAATGCATGAAAGCTTGTTCACATGAAATTTCTCTAGTATCTTCTTTCTATGGCTCTTTTTTTTGTGAAAAATCAGTTTCTTATATAGACATGTAAATTGTTTTCTTCTCCTCCATTAGATTTTGCTGCTTAATCTTATTCATTGATTTTGTCATTTTAACCTTCATCGGTTGTTGTATCAATAAAATGTTTCAATCTACTCCATTAGATCTTCCTTTAATTATGTTAGTCATCGATCTTTATAACAAACATTATCTGTTACCATTGATTTCGAGGTGCCTTCCAGCTTATCAATATTATCAGCTATACTAATCATTTAATTCCTTTATATTCTTCTTGGTTGTCAAAGAAATGTGTCAGTGAACACAAGCTCAGTTTACATTATTCTCAGTATACACTACACTCCATCGGTGTATACTGTAATGCTTCATTAATCAGCAATGCTGCTTTGTATCTTTTAGCTCTATTCTTCATCATAGATGAATGCAACATAATCAAGTCAATATCATAAGGCCATAGACTCATCAACAAGTTACTTAATGTATTCTTAATCCTCATCTATCATATACATCTTGCTCATGTAGATAATTATGTTCTTCATCTCTTCCACCTTTCTTCAGATGTCTCAGTATAGTAACTTACAAGATAAGTACTATCAAACTTAGTTGACATCAATGAAAACATAATACTAATTTAATCATCTTACATATCTAATCATCAACTCCTCCTCAGTGATCTTTGTATCACAGATTCTTCAATCAGGTGCTAAATCAATTGTAGGTCATCAATCTCTCCCTTTGGCATTGATGGAAACTCAAGTAATATGAAATATACCATACACATACCAAACATGTATTCTAAAACTCTGTGAACAAATGTTGTGCAAGCTCTCCCTAGCTTAATATGTTTAATCACTATGTTACTAAACAAAATTATAAAATATAGCTTTGACATTCTGTAGATGTGCTCGGTTCAATCCTCATGTTCCTACTTATGTTCTCTGTAACTGATCTTCAATGTTTTGTTCCTTTTAGATTATCTCTCCCTTTGATAGTTATCTCATCGGTGCATGATTATCTTCCTTTTGTCCATTCCTATTGTTTATCTCTCCCTTTGCATGATTATCTCTCCCTTTCATGTTTCATATTGTTTATCTCTCCCTTTGACAACAATGCCAAAGAAACAAATTAAAAAACTGCTCTTCAGTAGCCAAATAACTCTTTGTTGTTCAATACAGTCTCTGTATCTCTGTATACTGATATCCCAATCTGTTTCAGTTCTTCAAACTTAATCACAACCTTGAACATGATCCAAAGTGTGAACTATGATTGCATCAACATGAATGATCTTCTAATAAGATTAGGCTGATGCAATATCCAAATCACCTTAGTGACTAGTAGACAGGGGACAAACCCCTAGTCTTGTCCTCAAGTATTGAAATGTATCCTTTGGTAGAGGCTTTGCAAATATATCAGCAACTTATTCTTTAGATGTAACAAATTCTAACTTCACTTGCTTCTCTTGTAATTTTTCTCTTAAGTAGTGATACTTAATTGATATATGCTTTGTCTTAGAGTGCATCATTGGATTCTTTGAAATATTTATTGTACTTGTATTATCACAGTATATAATCACTAGCTCAGTGATTACCTCATTCATTCCTTCTAGTACTTGCTTAATATATGCAATATTTGAATAGTTTGTAGCAGTAGCAACATACTCTGCTTCAGTTGTAGACTGAAAAATACAAGCCTTCTTTTTACTTGCCCAAGTAACAAGTCTTTCACTAAAGAAGAATGCTCCTCCGGTGGTGCTTTTTCTATCATCCACATTTCCAGCCCAACCAGCATCGGTGTATACTTTCAGTTCAAAATTGCCTTCCTTAGGATACCATAATCCATAATCCTCTATTTTCTTCAGGTATTTTAAGATTCTTTTAGTAGCACTCATGTGTGATTCTCTAGGGTTAGCAGAAAATCTAGAAACAATTCCCACAACATGTGCTATATCTGGTCTACTGTGAACTACATACATTAACTAACCAATCATGGATTAGTAAAGTGTCTACTTTACCTCTGTAGTTTCATCCTCCTTAGTTAGTTTACATCTAGTAGCCATTGGTGTTCCCATAGGTTTTGTATCTTCCATGCCAAATGTCTTCAATACTTCCTTTATATACTTAGATTGTGCGATGAGTATCTCATCATTCTGTTGAATCACTTGTAGACCTAGAAAGAATTTAATCTCTCTGAACATAGACATTTCAAACTCTTTTCTCATTTCATCAGCAAAAGATTTACATATGTGATCTTGGCCTCCAAATACAATATCATCCACAAATATTTCAGCAATAAGAATAGTATCATCAGTGTCACCTTTCATATACAAATTATTGTTTTCACTAGTTCTTACAAATCCAATACTTAACAAATAAGTATGTAGTTGTTCATACCATGCTCTTGGTTCTTACATCAAACCATAAAAAGCTTTATGTAATCTACATACCATGTCTTTGTTGTTTGGATCAACGAACCCTTTAGGTTGTTCTATGTAGACCTCTTCTTCAAGTATACCATTCAGAAATGCTGACTTCACATCCATTTGATAAACTTTGAATTTCTTGTGTGCAGCATATGCAAGTAGCATTCTGACTCCTTCCAATCTAGAAACAAGTGGAAATGTCTCACCATAATCAATGTCGTCTTCCTGTGCATATCCCTTGCATACCAATCTAGCTTTGTTTCTTGTAACCTCACAATTTTCATTCAGTTTGTTCCTAAATATCCACTTAGTACCAATAACATTTTTATCTTTAGGTCAAGATACTAAGGACTAGGTTTTGTTCTTTTCTATTTTCTTAATCTCCTCTTTCATTGCATTGACCCATTCATCATTCTCTAATTCAACATTCACATTTTTAGGTTCAAATTCACAAACTAGACATGTACCTTGTCTTGCTTTTCTTCTTGTCATCATGCCAGCTTGTCTGTCTCCAATAATTTGTCTTAGGATGATGTCTTCTGACAAAACTAGCCAGAACTCAGTTTCTTCTTTCTTGTTCATCCTGTATAGGTTCATTTGCTTTCTCGGTAGCTCCATCCTGCTCTTCAATTTCTCTTTCATGTTGTTCTGCATTGTTTTGCTGCTAACCAATTATCACAATCTACAATGTCGGTAGATACTCAAGTTGTTCAATGTTAGTGAATCTACTGTAGTCTTCTGGTTCCTTTCTACTATTCTCTATATTTTTGTCATCAAACTCATCTACCCGAACATTAGTACTCTCAATCATTTTATTTGTAACTTTGTTCAGACATTTATATGCTTTACTTTTAGTAGAGTATTCTAGGAATATACCTTCATCACCTTTTGAATCAAATTTTTCAGTTCTTTCATCTTTTAGAATAAAGCATTTACTTCCAAAAACTCTGAAATAACTTACAGTAGGTTTGTGTCCAAACCACAACTCATAGGGTGTCTGGTTGGTGTCCTTCCTTAGTTGAACTTGGTTAAGAACATAAACAGTTGTACTAGAAGATTCTCTCCAGTATGTCTATGCAAAATTCTTTTGCAACATCAATGTTCTAGCACAATCAATTATTGACCTATTCCTTGTTTCAGTAATGTCATTCTGCTAAGGTGTCCTCGGTGTTGAGACCTGTCTTTTAATACCATGCTCATTACAAAAGTTAGTAAATTGATCAGAGATAAATTCACCTCCTCTATCAGATCTTAAGCATTTCAATTCTTTACCTATCTCTTTTTCTACCTTTTCTTTATACCATTTGAACATTTTAAAAGCTTCATATTTTTCTTTCAAGAACATAACAGTCATTAGTCTAGTATAGTCATCAACAAAAAGAATAAAGTATCTATCACCATAATAGCTCTGAGTTCTCATAGGACCACATAGGTCAGTATGAACCAACTCAAGTATCTTCTTTGTTGAGTAATCTTTACTTTTGAAACTAGACTTAGTCATCTTACCTTTCTGACATTCACGACACATAGCATGATTAGGTTTTGACAAGTTAGGCAGCCCTCTAACTCTTTTCTTCTTACTAATCTTAATCATGTTATCAAAATTCACATGACATAACCTTTTGTGCCACAACCATGCATCTTCATCTTTCATTATCAAACAAGAACACTGATCAATATCAAGATAAAATAGATTATCTTTGGATTGAGTACCAGTTTTGACAAGTCTTCCTCCATCATCACAAATCTTTACCTTTTTGCTCTCAAAAGCAATTCAGTGGCCTAAGTTATTCAGTTGTACCACACTTAATAGATTATAGTTTAGTCCATCTACCCAGTATGCATTTTCACATTTTATCTTGTCATTAATCATCAGTGAACCTTTACCTCTTACCATATAGGGTGCATCATTACCCATTCTCATAGATCCTCCATTGTATTCATCAAGTTGATCAAATTTCTCTACATCACCACTCATATGATGTGTACAGCCACTGTCTATGATCCATGTATCATTTTTGCCTACTTTAGAGATCAGTGTTGTCTCTTCATGTTTCTCTTCTTCCTCTGGGTCATCTTTCATAGAAACAAATACTACTTCTACATCATCATCAAAATCAGATTCAGATTCAATATCTTTGGCTATGTAACATACCTTTTTGCCTTTATCATTTCTATTTTGGTTGTCTCTATTGTTGTGTTGGTAGCCTCTATTGACTCTTCTTCCATAGCTTCTTTCAGATTGGTCTCTAGTTCTATCATCATCTTTCTTATGTGGACATCTAGCAGTGATGTGGCCAACCTCTTTACAATTAAAGCATGCCAAAGGTAGCTTACCTCTATACCTTCCTTTACCTTTGGGTAACCTTCTGGCCATAAGAGCTTCAAGCTCATCAAGCTCATCATCGGTATTGCTATCACTATCATCATTTTTACTATTCCTACTAGACTTACCAATCTTTAGAGAAGACATGAAAGTGGATTCCACAGAAGGAACAATATTGTTATCAAAATTATTCAATTCAAAGGTTGTAAGCTTACCAATCAGAGTGTCAAGAGTAAGGTTGGATGTAGCCCTGATCTCATGAATTGTAGAGATCTTGATTGCATAAACTGGTAGAAAAGTTCTGAGAATCTTTCTTATCACTATTTCATCATCAATAGTTCCATCTGATGCTCTAATAGCATGTACTACCTCTTTCAATCTATTTGAGTATTGCACAATGTTCTCACCTTCCTTCATCTTCATATCATCGAATATGCCTCTTAGGCTTTTAGATCGTGCTCTTTTAACATTCAAATCTCCACTGTATATTAGAGTTAGTTTGTCCCACATGGCTTTGGTAGTAGTGCATCCCTTAATATCTTCAAATTTGGCATCGATACAGGCAGCAGCAAGTTCCATCATAGTAGTGTTGTGTTCATGCCTATCTCTTAGTTGATCAATGGTTAGGGGACCAGTAGTCAGTTGTATGTAGCCATTCTCCATCAGTTCTAGTGCAGAATTCCCAATTCCAAAAATGTGCAACTTCATTCGGCTTTTCCATACAGTGAAGTTTTCTTTGTTCAGCTTTGGCACTTCCCTCTTATACATTTCTAGACCTTTATGCTGAAGTCCTTAAAACTCTATTCCAAGAAACCAATGCTGTGATACCAATTGTTGGAATAACTAAGAGGGGGGTGAATCAGTTAATCACTTGTCCCATATCAAAATGTATAACTCAAAACATATACTTCAACTTTTGATACTAGGTAACTAGAAATATTATCACTGTCTGTGCTTTTACTAATTACCAGTCTAACAACATATAGTAGTTACCGATCAAATCTAATATGAAAATATGTAAAGTATGATAACAAACAAATATCACAATCAACACATAACACAAGAGATTTAATGTGGAAACCCTATGAAGGAAAAAACCACCTGGGACCGGCAACCCAAAATATTCACTCTTCTAAAGTGAAGTTGGTGAAGACCCAACCCTGTTAAAGGTTATAAACACACTGTTAGGTGTGACCTTGTTAGAGGATTTTAGACCAACAGTTATCATCCAACTAGCATTCACTATGGGGTTGACAGGATAACAATGTTCATTCTATGAATGATACATAATAAGACTTTCATAGTCCACTCAGTAAAGAGATTTAACTATGTACAATGGTTAAATATGTAACAGTAGATGATCTACCTTAATACAACTTAATTTCATATTATAGATTAATATTCAGCTCATACGAAACTTTCTGATCAATGTTTCTCTTTAGTTTCAACAATGTATCAACTTACTGTTCGTCGGTAAATAGTCTATGTCACTCGGTAATAACTTTCTGTCACTCGGTGTATTCTGTAGTTTGGTTCTTAATAACCAGTATGATCAGAATGCATGAAATCTTGTTCACACAAAATTTCTACAGTATCTTCTTTCTCCGACTCTTTTTATTATGAAAACTTAGTTTCTTATATAGACATGTAAATCATTTTCTTCTCCTCCATTAGATTTTGTCCCTTAAACTTATTCATTGATTTTGCCACTTTAACCTTCCTCAATTTTTGTATCGATAACATGTTTCAATCTACTCCATTAGATCTTCCTTGAATTATGTTAGCCATCGATCTTTATAACAAACATTATCTGTTACCACTAATTTTGAGGTGCTTTCCAGCTTATCAATCTTATCGGCTATACTAATCATTTAATTCCTTTCTATTCTTCTCGATTGAAAAAGAAATGCATCAGTGAACACAAGCTCGATTTACATTGTTCTCACTATACGCTACACTCTGTCGGTGTATAATGTAATGCTTCATTAACTAACAACACTGCTTTGTATCTTTCAGCTCTATTCTTCATCATAGATGAATGCAACATAATCAAGTCAATATCATAAGGTCATAGACTCATCAACAAGTTACTCAATGTATTCTTAATCTTCATCCATCATATACATCTTGCTCATGTAGATAATTATGTTCTTCATCTCTTCCACCTTTCTTCAGATGTCTCGGTATAGTAACTTACAAGATAAGTACCGTCAAACTTAGTTGACATCAATGAAAACATAATACTAATTTAATCATCATACATATCTAATCATCAACTCCTCCTCAGTGATCTTTGTATCACAGATTCTTCAATCACATGTTAAATCAGTTGTAGGTCATCAAATGAGAGGACAAGTGAAAGATCAAATGAAAGAAAGGATGGTAGAAGAGATTATCGAGATCATAGAGGTAACTGATAGCAAGGAAATAGAGAGAACCAAGACTATAGAGATAAAAGAAAAAAGACATGCTACCTAGTTGATGAAGATGATGATACCATGTCTGAAACAGATGAAGAAGAAGTGGTGTATGTTGCAATGAAGGAAGATTGTGAAGAATAAGAAGAAGAAAGGTATGTAGAAAAGGCACTTATTTTTGAAGTACGCAAAAATGATACTTGGATTATTGATAGTGGTTGCACACATCATATGACTAGTGATGATGATAAGTTTGAAAATATTGAACATTATAATGAAGAATTTGCAAAAATGGGAAATCATAAACCTTGTCAAGTGAAAGGTAAAGGATCAATATTGCTAAAAAAAAGATCAAATGTGAAAATGTTGATTGGGTGAAAGGACTTAACTATAATCTATTGAGTGTTCAACAGTTGAATAATACAGATCACCAAGTTGCATTTGAGAATAGAAAATAAAATATCTATGATGATGTTGGAATATTGATCAGTATTGGTTAATAATCAAAAGGTAACCTATTTTATTTTGATAATGCTTAAACTGCATGTTTATGGGTAAAAATGATGATGTTTGGTTATGGCACAAGAGGTTATGTCATGTGAATTTTGACAACATGGTAAAGATAAATAAGAAAAGGAAAGTTAGAGTTTTACTGAGTATATCTAAGCCTGATCATGTAATGTGAAAACAAAGTCAAATGGGTAAAATGACAAAGTCTAGTTTCAAGAGAAAACAATATTCATCTAATAAAATTCTAGATTTAGTTCATACTAACTTATGTGGTCCAATGAGAATTCAGAGCTATTATGGAGATAGATATTTTAGCTTATTTGTTGATGATTTCTCTAGAATGGTGTCAGTTATGTTTCTAAAACACAAATCAGAAGCTTTCCAAATTTTTAAGTGGTACAAAGCAAAAGTAGAGAAAGAAACTGGTAAACAACTAAAATCCTTGATATTTGACAGAGGAGATGAATTCATTTATGATGAATTTATTAAATTTTGTAATGATCATGGAATCAAGAGGTACGTATTTGCACCAAGGACTCCACAACATAATGGAATTGTTGAAAGAAGGAACAAATCAATTGTTGATTGCACTAGAACACTGCTAATTGAAAAAGAAGTTGCACAAATTTATTGGAGAGAAGCTATTAGTATTGTTGTCTATACAATAAACTAAGTACAACTAAAGAAATATTCAAACAAGACACCTTATGAGCTATGGTATGGTTAAACACCTAATGTGTGCTATTTTAAGATATTTGGAAGTAGATGTTACATTTTGAAAGATGATAGAAATAGAAATTTTGATTCTAAAGGAGATGAAGGCATATTTATAGGATACTCTACTAGGAGTAAGGCATAAAACTATTTGAACAAAACTACTAACAAGATGATTGAAAGTGAAAATGTGAGAGTTGATGAGTTTTTAGAAAAAAATGATGAAGAAAGCAAGGAACTAGAAGACTATGGAAGATTTGTTTACATAGAAAGTGAAGATCCCAACACTTTACTCTATCAATAGTCTGGTGTCACTGAGAAACAAAACACTGCTACTAAGAAACAATCCTTACAAAATGAGAAACAACAAATAGTTACCAAATAAAATGATCATGCACTGAGTGGAAAAAATATTGAAGAACAAAGATATGAGCCTATACTAGAAAAATATGTGAGAAGATACCATCCATAGGATCAGATAATTCGTAACAAAGGAGCGGGAATGATGACAAGAAATAAGTTGAGGAACAATACATGTTTGATTTGTGAATTTGAGCCTAGAAATGTTAAGGATGCATTGGCAAATGATTATTGGGTCAAAGAAATGAATAAAGAGATCAAGAAAATATAGAAAAATAAGACATGGACATTAGTACTGAGGCTTAAAGACAAAAATATGATTGGAACCAAATGGATTTTCAGAAATAAATTGAATGCAAATGGAGATGTTACAAGAAACAAGGCAAGATTAGTCTGCAAAGGTTATGCACAAGAAGAAGGAATTGACTATGAAGAAACTTGTGCACCTGTTGCTAGACTAGAAGGAGTGACAATTCTACTTGCATATGCTTCTTACAAAGGATTCAAGGTATATCATATAGATGTGAAGTCTACATTTTTTAATGGGATACTTGAAGAAGATGTATACATTAAACAACCTGAAAGTTTTATAGATCCAACTCAGAAGAACATCGTTTGTAAGCTGCACAAGGCACTTTATGGACTAAAAAAAGCACCAAGATCATGGTATGAAATATTTCACTCTTAATTAATAAGAATTGGATTTGTTAGAACAAGTGATAACAATAATATATATTTGAAAGGAGAATCTGATGATAAGATCCTTATTCCTGAACTATTTTTTGATGATATCATATTTGGAGGTCATGATACTTTATGTAAATCTTTTGTTGAAATGAGAAAGGATTTTGAAATGTCAATATTTGGAGAGATCAAATTCTTTATTGGTTTAAAAATTCAACAATTGAAGGAAGGTATCTACATCACATGTAGACAAAATAAATTAAAGAAATCTTGAAGAGATTTGGTATGGAAGACTCAAAACCAGTCGGTACACCTATGGTAACCAGATGCAAGTTAACCAAGGATGACAAGTCAATAGAGATAAATCAAACCTTATACAAATCTATGATTGGAAAAATAATGTATTTTGTGCATAGTATACTAGATATTGCACACATTATTGCAATTGTAGCTAGATTTTCTATAAATCCTAAAGAAACATGTATGATTGTTGTGAAAAGAATCTTGAGATATCTGAAGAATACTGAGAACTTTGGACTGTGGTATAAGAAAGAAGACAATTTTGAACTTAAATTCTATATAGATTCTTATTGGTCAGGAAATATTGATGATAGAAAAATCACTACAGGAGGAGCTTTCTTTTTAAGTGAAATATTAGTAACATGGATAAGTAAGAAACAAAGTTACATTTCTCAATCCATTGTCGAAGCTGAATATGTAGTTATTGCTACCAACTACTCTAATATTGCATGGATCAAGCAATTATTGGAAGGTATGAATGAAGAAGTAAAAGATCCAATGACAATCTATTGTGACAACACAAGTTCTATAAAAATTTCAAAGAAGCCAGTGATGCATGCAAAGACAAATCACATATCCATGAAATATCATTACTTAAGGGAGAAAGTTCAAGAGAAACGAGTTAAATTGGAATATGTGAAGTCACAAGAGCAACTTGTAGATATATTCACAAAACTCTTACCGAAGGATACCTTTGAGTACTTGAGAAATAGATTAGGGGTCCTTCCCCTATGTAATAGTCACTAAGGTCATATGGGGATACATCAACCTATTCTTTATTAGAAGATCTAATTATGTTGATGCAAGATGTTCACACTTTTAGATTCTTAAGGTTGTGAAGAAGATGAAAGACAAGCTAAAAATGAGACATATGTACATGCAAGGTACAATAATTTGTAAAGGAACAACAAATACACTTAGTTGGCTACTAAAGAGCTTATTTTTGGCATTGATGTCAAAGAGAGAGATGAATAGCATGAAATATCATAGAGATTAAATATGGGAGAGTATGTTGGAGATTTTCCAACAGGCTAGTACTGACTATATGTTTATCATTGATGATAACATATGGAAAGTAGCGTACCTGGAAGTCTTATGCAGTAAGCTTTCAATATATGAAACATGGACATGATATCAGCATGATATCATGGGTGTAGAGGTTAACTGTTAGTACAGAAAGTTATATAGCAGCTTGTGTTAGTAGTGTTCCTAACAGAGTAACAGACAATGTTTTGTGTATGGTTGTTCATATAGTTATCATGGGACAATGCACCCTTAGATGTGTGATGGACACATGTTATTGATGTTTTAGTTATGGACACATAGTCTGATATCTAGTAGAAGTTGAGTTATGCAGTCACTATTCGCCAGTAGCAGTTTCCTCTATTTATTTAGAGGAGCCGACAAAGATTTTATTAGTTCCGGAGTTGCACCCATCTTTGGGGTATGCACCCTTGGAATTAATCTTAGAGAAGATTTTTTGATGTTCGATTAAGAGTGCATGAAATAATTTAGCTTGAGGAGAAAGATCCAGTTGCTTTTGTAGAGCCGACAGTGTGTGGCATGCCTCTACAATTATCTTATTTGGACAAGTCCTAGAATATGTTGCGTGCATAGTAGAGTCGACAGAATGTTTACGTAAGTTTGTTTTGGTTTCTCTAATATGAGTTAAAGGTGTTTCTAATAGGCTGACCTGATCATATAACTTAGAGGAAAGATATTTATAGGAAGTCATTTGTGATTTTTGAAGTGGGCTTCATGATTGATTAAGTAGAGTAGAGTAGAGTGTGTGAAGTGTGGAACCATCAGAAGAAGGTCTATGTGACCAAGAAGAGTACATGTGCTATACATTGGAACTAATCTAGACAAGCAGGTTAAAGCGCAGCTCACCAAGATCCGGATATAGTGTGTATTTGTTAAATAGAAGGTTGCAGCCTTCACCTCTTTGAGCAATGAACTCTTGGACAGTGCGTCCTCTCCCCTAATAGGGACAATTATAAAAGACTCCTAATAGGGCCTGACCCTTGACCAGGTCTACTGTACTTAATATATTGTAAAGCTACTCCTAACAGGGTAAAGGATCATAATACACTAGTACAGAATATTAGTGGGTGTCAATTCCCACCGCGTTTTTACCTATTTGGGTTTCCATGTAACCAAAATATTGGTGTTGTGTTCATGTGTTCTTTCATTATTTTTATGCTCCATGTTTAAGTATACTTAATTGGATAAAGAATTGAATCTTGTAGATAACTAATTCACCCCCCCCCCCCCTCTTAGTTATCTCTTGGGACTATTCCTAACAATTGGTATTAGAGCCAAGTGCCTCAGAAAGAAATTTTAATAGATTGAGGTTGATTAGATGGCTTACTTCAAAAAAGAAAGTCCTAAGTTCAATGGAGAGAATTATCTTGATTGGAAGAACAAGATGGTGACTCATTTACAATGCATTGGTTTTGAAGTTTTTGATGTAACTATCAAAGTAGCCAAGATTCCTACCCTAGATGATCTTGGAAAGGATGATGCTACTAAAAGGAAAAAGGAATTATTTCATCAGAATGCTATAGCAAAAGAAGCCCTTATCAACACCCTATATGATAGTGAATTTTCAGAGATAAAGAAGGTAGACACCGCCCATAAGATATGGAAGCACCTAGAATACATGTTTGAAGGTGACAAACAAGCAAAGGATGCGTACAGAAAAACATGGAAGAAAAGATAAAATGGATTAGAGATGTTACTTGAAGAAAACATCAGAGCTTATAATCAAAGGATCAATGAAGCAATTACTGGAATCAAGAACAATGGTGGAGAGATCTCAGAGGAAGATATTATGGACAAGCTAATGACTACTCTCACTCCAGAATATGAAAACAAGATCAACATCCTTGATGAGACTATGCAACTTACATCTAATTTCAAGAGAGAGATCTTGATCAGAAAAATCTCTACTTTTGAGATTTCAAGATTGAAGACAAAACCAAAGAGTGAGACAGCCTTCAAAGCAACAATTCATGGTAAGAAATCTGCAAACACTTCTGGCAATTTTGATGATGATGATGACGAGAAAACTTTAGATGATTTTATTGCTATGATTTCCAAAATAGAAAAGAAAGGAAAAGGAAAATATGAAGGCCAGTTACCATTTAAGTACTTTTCATTTACTAAGATAGGTCACTTTGCATCTAAGTGTCCTACTAGAGCTAGAAAGTTCAAAAAGGATTAGAAACCTAAGTACTCTAAAGAATGTTACTATGCTAGAGATGGAGTTTTTTATGAAGAATCAGGAGAAGAAGAAATTGGATTCATTTCTATGATAGACAAAATAAATGATAATTCAAATCACAAAGATAAGAAAGAGGAACAAGAGCTATCATTAATCTCCCAAGCAGATATAAGGACAGATTGGATTATAGATAGTGGTTGCTCACATCACATGACATGTGATAAAGATAGATTTGTTCATCTAGACAAATAAAATGGTGGTATGGTTAGATTTAGAGACAACATTCCTAAACCTATAGTTGGTAGAGGAGCCATCACTTTGGATGGAAATAATAGTACTGAAGATGTTCTCTATGTTGATGGTTTGAAACACAACCTTCTCAATGTTGGACAGCTACTTGGAAAAGGCTATTAGTTGGAGTTCAAAAATGACAAATGCATCATTAACAACAAGGATGGTGTTATGATTGTATCAGGTTCAAAGACAGGAGGTAATGTTTTTCAACTGAATTCATAAGCAAGTTGTTTTGTTGCTAAAGTTGATGATAGTTGGTTATGGCATAAAAGACTATGTCATATCAATTTTGATAACATAGTAAAGGTAAGCAATGTTAAGGCAGTAAGAGATCTACCTAGCATAGCAAAGACAGTTGATACTATATGTAGGGAATGTGTGATGGGAAAACATGTGAGAAACTCATTCAGGAGCAAGCATAATTCAACAGAGAACAAGTTGGATCTAATTCATACTGACCTATGGGGTCCAACTCAAACAAGATCATACTATGGTGAAAGGTAATTCATTTTGTTTGTTGATGATTATACTAGGATGATGTGGGTTGCGTTCTTAAAAGATAAGTCAAAAGAATTTGATAAATTCAAAATATTCAAAGCTAAGGTGGAGAATGAATCTAGACTTAAGATAAAATGTTTGAGGTCGGATAGAGGAGGAGAATTCACCTCTGATAGATTCTATGAGTACTACAAAGAACATGACATAAAGAAATAGTTAAGTGCACCTAGAACCCCTCAACAGAATGGAATTGCAGAGAGAAGGAATAGGATCATCCTTGATACAGAACACACCATCATGATTGAAGGAAAAGTGGCACACACCTATTAGAGAGATGCAGTTAATACAATAGTCATACCATCAATAGAATTCAATTGAGACCAGGTGCTGACAAAACACCATATGAGCTTTGGTTTGGTAATGTTCCCATAGTAAAATACTTTAGAATATTTGGAAGCAAGTGCTACATCAAGAGCGATGAAGTAGTAGGCAAGTTTGATGCAAGAAGCGATGAAGGTATTTTCCTTGGTTACTCTACTAAAAGTAAAGCTTATGGATGTTTCAATTTAAGATTGAAAAAGATCATTGAAAGTGCTCATGTAAAGATTGATGAAAATTTCATGGTTCAAGAAAGATATCATGATTACTCACCTATGATTGAAGAAGAACCCAGACCCTCCACTAGTGAGACTATCATTGAAGAAATGTTTGACAGCATTGATATATTATTCAAAGACCCTAAGACAAGTGAAGAAGAAACTTCTAAAGCTGATGAGTCAACATCACCTAAAGTTCCAAAGTTTGCTTCTAGATATTATTCTAAGGATGACATCATTATGGATTAGAGCAACAAAGTCACAACAAGATCAAAATCAAAGAATCAAGAAAACATTGATGCGGTATGTTTACTATCTCAGATTGAACCTTTAAGTGTTGAAGATTCTTGTAATGATTCAAATTGGCATGATTCTATGAAAGAAGAACTAGATCAGATTATTAAGAATGACACTTGGGAACTGGTTTCAAGACCTAGTGATAAGAATGTAATTGGAACAAAGTTGATATTTAGAAACAAGATGAATAAAGATGGTATAGTAGTAAGAAACAAAGCAAGATTAGTATGTAAAGGGTATGCACAAAGAGAAGGCATTGATTATTCAGACACATTTGCACCTGTGAGCATATTAGAAGCTATTAATTTATTTTTAGCTTATGCTACAGTCAAAAAATTCAAAGTTTATCAGATGGATGTCAAGTCAGCATTTCTAAATGGAGATTTGAAAGAAGAAGTATACATTGAGCAGCTAGAAGGATTCAACTTATTAGACATACCTGATATGGTATGCAAATTGAAGAAAGCCCTCTATGGACTTAAGCAAGCCCCCAAAGCATGGTATGAAAGACAAGATGGATACCTAACAAAGATTGGATTCAAGAAAGGAGTATCAGACTATAATCTATTCATTAGAGAGACATCTAAAGGTTTACTACTTGTAGCTATATTTCTAGATGACATTATCTTTGGAGGCAATGACAAACTTAGTGTTGAATATTCTAAGGAGATGAAAAATGAATTGAGATGAGTATGATTGGTCCTATCAAATACTTTTTGGGATTAAATGTGCAGCAGATAGAGAAAGGTATTTTCATTAATCAGTCCAAGTATGTGAAAGAAATATTGAAGAAATTCAAGATGGATGATAGCAAGCCAGTAGGAACACCTATGATCATTGGATGCAAGCTTACAAAAGAAGATGATTCACCAGAAGTAGATATAACCTTTTACAACTCTATGATTGGAAAACTCATTTATCTTACTCAGACTAGACCTGATATTTCCAATGCAGTTGGCATAGTTGGAAGATTTGCAGTGGAGCCTAAACAAAGTCACCTCATGGTAGTAAAAAGGATATTTAGATACTTGCAAGGCACTATGGACTATGGTCTATGTTATCCTAATTTAGATAATGTTAAGCTTTGTGTGTACACTGATGTAGATTGGGTAGGATGCATTGATGAGAGAAAGAGTACATCAAGTGGAGCAGTGTTCCTTGGTGATAGACTTGTCACTTGGACAAGCAAGAAAAAAATTGTATCTCTCAGTCAATAGCAAAAGCAGAGTATGTTGCAGAAGCCCTGAATTGTTCTACAATTGTTTGGATCAAGCAAATGGTAAAACATTTTGGAATTCAGATTGAGTATCCTATTGTTATTTATTGTGATAACACCAACACTATCAATATGTCGAAGAACCCTGTGATGCATGCAAAGACAAAGCACATTGAAATCAAATATCACTTCCTAAGAGAGAAAGTGGCAAAGAAATAATTCAAGCTAGACTATGTGAGTACTAAAGATTAGTTGGTAGACATATTCACAAATCCCTTGCCAAAGGATACTTTTGACTATCTCACAGAGAATTTGGGAGTAATTCCCTTTCCTGATTCTACTTAAAAGAAAGAAGGAAAGGCATCAGTCCTTAAGGACTGATGGAAGGTTGACTACTCTACTTCAGGAGTAGTACCAGTGCTTAAAATGAATGGTGCACTTTTCCATTGATGTCAAAGTGGGAGTAATATAGAGTCATGAAAAATAGAAGTAAAAATGAGGAGTAATATACTAAGGGGGAGTAGTATTCAGTTATGACAGCAGTACAGTTGAGGAAATGGAGAATATTGGAAAATATTGCAGTAGATGGAGGATTCATCTTTGGGGGAGTTTTGAAGAGGAAATTGAGAATGTTATAAAATAAATGTTCATTTGGGTTGGTGGTGGTTTTTCATTCCACATGTTGCCATCAATGCCAAAGGGGGAGATTGTTAGAGATTTGCCAACAGGCCAATACTGATTGTATGTTTTTCATTGATGACAACATGTGGAAAGTAGCATGCATGGAAGTCTTATGCAGTAAGCTTTTAGTATATGAAACATGGACATGATATCAGTATGATATCATGGGGACAAAGGTTAACTATTAGTACAGACAGTTATATAGCAGCTTATGTCAATAGTGTTCCTAACAGAGTAACAGGCAGTGTTCTATGTATGGTTGTTCGTACAGTTATCATGGGGCCATGCACCCTTATATATGTGATGGAGACATGTTAGTGATGTTTTAGTTATGGACACATAGTCTAATATCTAGCAAAAGTTGAGTTATGCAGTCGCTATTCACTAGTAGCAATTTTCTATGTTTATTCAGAGGAGCCGACAAAGATTTTATTGGTTTCGGAGTTGTGCCCATCTTTGGGGCATGCACCCTTGGAATTAAGCTTAGAGAAGAGTTTTTGATGTTTGGTTAAGAGAGCATGAAATAATTTAGCTTGAGGAGAAAGATCCAGTTGCTTTGGTAGAGCTGATAGTGTGTGGCATGCGTCTACAATTATCTTATTTGGATAGGTCCTAGAATGTGTTACGTGCATAGTAGAGATGACAGAATGTTTATATAATTTTGTTATGGTTTCTCTAATATGATTTAAAGGTGCTTCTAAGAGGCCGGCCTAATCATATCACTTAGAGGAAATATATTTATAGGCAGTCATTTTTTATTTTTGAAGTGGGTTTCCTGGTTGATTAAGTAGAGCTAGCAGAGTGTGCGAAGTGTGGAACCATCAGAAGGTCTATGTGACCAAGAAGAGTACTTGTGCTATACATTGGAACATATCCAGACAAGCAGGTCAAAGTATAGTTCACCAAGATCTGAATATAGTGTGTATCTATTAAATAGAAGGTTGCAGCCTTCACCCCTTTGAGCAGTGAGCTCTTGGACAATGCGTCCTCTCCCCTTACAGGGACAATTATAAAAGACTCCTAACAGAGTCCAACCCTTGACTAGGTCTACTATACTTAATATATTGTAAAGCTACTCCTAACAGGGTAAAGGATCTTCTAGCAAGGATCATAATACACTAGTATAGAATATTAGTGGGTGTCAATTCCCACTGGGGTTTTTACCTATTTGGGTTTCCCCGTAACCAAAATATTGGTGTTGTGTTCATGTGTTCTTTTATTGTGTTTATGCTCTATGTTTAAGTATACTTAATTGGATAAATAATTGAATCTTGTAGATAACTGATTCAGATCCCCCCCTCTCAGTTATCTCTTGGGACTATTCCTAACAGAGTATGTGTAGTGATTAAACATATTCAACATAAGCTAAGGGAGAGGTAATTGAGTCATAACATAAAGACCGAGATGGTATATTTCATATTGTGTTATCATCAATGCCAAAGGGAGAGATTGTTGAAACTACAACTGATTGACTACTTGGAGAACAAAATGAGAGAATGTGAGAATGATCACCGAGATACTAAGATATATGTGAGACATTAGATCAGTTGTTATATTATCATTGATGTCAACTAGTTTTTAATTTACTTATCATGATAGTTGCAAACATCTAAAGGAGGTGAGGTTGGTGGAAGAAAGGAGATATTATCATGAAGATGAGATGTATGAGTAAGTTATGCATAAGGTATTCACTGGGAAACTTATTGATGAGTCTATGATAGTATGATAGTGATTTGATTGACTTACATGATTCTATTAAATTTTGAAGATCAAGATTATACAAGTTACTTTGGTCAGTATATGAAGAACTTAGTATACACAAAGCAGATGCAGTGTATACTGAGTGTGGTATTAACCAATCAAGAATAAACTAACATATCACGGTATTAACCAAGCATAATAAATAAAGAGGAACATGTAATTTCCAACATGTGATGATGAGCTAGATGAATTTGGAAGATTCCAAGGATACAAACAAAGTTTTTTATGAAGATCTACGGATGGAAAAATTCAAGGATGATTGAATGATGAAGATTGAAAATGTCTTAAGGTGCAAGTTTTGAGGAAGGTTAAAGAGGCAAAACCAACGATGGAGATTAAGAGAAAAAATCTATGGCTAAAATGAAAATGGTTTATCATGTCTATATTAGGAGACAAGAAACTAAAGGAGGAGAGAGGAGATCACATGAGTGATGCAAATTTTAGGTGCATACATGTAAAGCTGGTCAGACAGGTTGAAGTGAGAACCGAGTGATTATGTAGACTAAACTAAGTGACAAAAGGAGATAATGAAGCAGAACAAAGTGACATAAAGATGGAGAACGAAGAGATTATGATGACCCCAATGATATTGAGATTAGCATAGATCTGAATATGATCAAAGAAAGTTGCATTTGAATCAAGTCATATATTGTTGCTTTCTATCCATTGCTACAATCAAAATCTTTTAACCGAGTGATACTTAACTGTCTTTTTCTATTGACATTCTATTAATGTTACTTATTTTCTTGTTGACCCAAGAGAGTGTATCGTCATAGAGAATTGTTAGTGATAAATCCTCTAACAAGGTCACACATTATAGTGTGTTTTGTAACCTTTAATAGGGATGGCTTTTAAGCGAGCTCACTTCAGAAAAGTGAAAATATTTTGGGTTACCATTCCCAAGTGGTTTTGCCCGTAATTGGGTTTCTACGTTAAAAATCAAGTGTTAAATATGTATAAATGTGATGTTTTGATGTTTTACTTTATATATTATAGTAATTGGTTAGATCAATATATGTTAACTACTAGTTGATTTACATTATCTGACAATCAATTAATTAATCAGTAAGGCATAGTCAAGTTTTTACCGAGTTGTTTAGTTTATTTGTTTGAAGTTGGTATTATACATGAGAAATGAATTTGGGATTTTCAGATAACTGAACATAACTAATTCACCCCCTCTCAATTATCTAACAGCTATTGCAATGTAGTGTTTATCCTATCCCCCACATTACCAAGTTGTGGTATGTCATCTAATGGAACGTTGAGAGCTTGCTTCAGTCTCAGTGCATTACTAAGTGATTTCTCTATGCATAAAATTTCATTATGATGTGGCACACGGTGGTTTTTGGGTGCTTATTTCTCCATCAACATATCATTGAGAGGTGATATGGATAGAAAGCTAGATGAAAGGTGGTTCCACATTAGTTATCTTACATGAATGGATAGTGTAGTGGACCCAAGGTTTTATTTTCATTCACTTGGTGTCTTGGTGGGGGATTTCAAATGTTTCAACATTCTTCCACATCTGATATGGCATCTGATGTGTCAATTATATACTTAGCATGGTGGCTCACTGAGATGTTGATTATGAATGCATTGAGAATATGTGGCACAATGTAGAATAAAAGCATGAAGTGACAAAATCTTATTGATCTTTATGGAAGGATTTTGAATCTTCTTGAGTATCGTTGACTTCTTTGTATTAGGAGCTATGATTTTTTAAAGGATAAAATATGGATGGGGTCCTAGAACAATGGTTTGCACATAAACGAGACCCCAAAGCCAATATTTTAAACATACATTTTAATTGTATTGATATGGAAAGTAAATATAGATGATTAATATTGAAATTAAGAAATAAAGGTACTTACCTCCAAAAAAGAACCTGCTGAAAACCTTGTCAAATGATATCAAAAATTGTTTATTTCTACATTTTTGAACCGAAACTGTGAGATCTACAAAACCCAGAAATATTTTTCTAAGATTAGATCAGGTCGACTTTGACCCTCATAAAAGGTCAAAGGCTACATTTTTATTCTAAAGGTTGATTTTGACTTTGTTCACAGATCTCAGAAGTTTGCAGAAAAGGGTATCCAAATCTGATCTCAGATCTAAAATTTTGCACCTGTACCTACAAGAAAAAAGGGGTTTTGTTTGTATGGGGGGTTTGCCTTGGTCAAACCCCAATTTAGGAATTAACCTTGAAATTGAATTGAAATTGCTGGAATAAACAAAGTAAAAGGAAAAATTCACCTTGCTTGAGTTGAAATTCTTGTGGAGGATTCGAATCCTTGAATCCACAAGAATGGATGAATGTAGAATCAAATATAGGATGTCTCCAATCAATTGTATTTAGATCTTCAACACCAATCTTGAATGGATCTTGGAATAGGAAGAGGCTTGAATGGATGGATCTTCAACAAGAGGGCTCCATAGAGCTTGAATCCTTTGATGGCTACTAATGGATCTCCTTGATGAATTGGATCTTGAAGGCTTGAAGGCTTGAATGCTTGAATTCTTTCACTTGAGAGCTTGATCATGAAAGTGGATGTATGATTGCAAAACTTGATGGATAAAATGAGAGAGGAAGGCTCCCTTAATTTATAGTGATCTAGGGCACAAGAGGGGCCTCATAGAAAACAATAATTAAGGGCCCATGGCACAAAACTCTAGAGAGGTGCACGTGGAGAGAAAATTAAATTAAATTCTTGACACAAAACTCTAGGAGGGGATCACCCTTAATATAGAAATAAAATAATTATTTAAGAGCCTTGTCACAAAATTTGAGGTAAGGCCAACCCCAAAGATAATTTGAGCATTAGGCACAAAACTTGAGAAAGGCTAATCTCCAATAATAAATTAGGAATCCTATGCAAATATCGAGAAAGGTCCATCTCAAATATTAATTTGAGAATTCGACACTTAATCTAAAAAATAGTGGCCCCGAAGAGGGAAAAGATAAGATTTTGATGAAATTCTGAAACTGAAAGCTAACCTCGAGGATCCCGGACCCTAGGGTCAAGGACAAGGTCAACCTTGACCTAGGTTAGGGTCGAGGTCATCCCTGACTTAGGTCAGGGTCAAGGTCAAACTTGACCTAAAAGGTCGACCTTGACCCTGATGTCAAGAATCCCAAGTTCTCAATTAAGGATGCTAGGAAAATGTCGGGAAGAAGTGGAAAATGGGGTAGAACAAGGGAAAAAGCTAGATCCAAGTCAAGTACCCATTCAAGGCGTTCGACATGACCCGAAACAACTTACTCAGAGGGCTAAATGCTCTTACCATGGAAGTGTTTCCATTTTAAGATGATATAGATTTAAACTTCAATTATTTCTTATTCCAGATTAAATTTCTAACACATGGTGATTTAATGGTACAATAATCATGCTTGAAATCCTATCTATGAGGTGTTTTCTCTTGATTTCATAGAGACAAGAAGAATTATAGAATAGAGAAATTATTGTGAGAGTTTGAGAATAAATTTTTAGAAACTAGCACAATTATATAACTGACCAAATTGATAAATAGTGAGTTAACCCTTGGTTTAACACCTTGCCTTCTCTTCAAATTTCTTATAGAAGTGTGAATTCTTAGAATAAATTTTAATTGAATTGTTAGAATGAGGTTTCTCTTGTAAAATAATATTTTTATGGCTTAATCTTCTTCTAGAAACCCTACCTAGAGGTTCATGTAACCAAGAAGGCAAAATAGTGGCACCTTATTTGGTGAAGTTTGAAGCATTTGGTGGTCATTTTTGTTAGACTAGTCTGAAACACTTGACACGACCAGGGTTTGGCAGACAAAAGGCTCTATCTCAAAATTTCACCATTGGAATTCAACAACCCTTTTGGGATTTCAAGTAGAGACCATGTACATTTATATCCTAAAGCCTTTATGTAGGGAAATATTGTCTACTAATTTTACCATCAAGCCCTAGTCGGGTATCCCTATGTGATCGACCTAATTTTCATAATAAATTATTATGTATAATGGAGGTTGGAGTGGATCAAGACTCATAGTGAAAGATTTGGAGTTTTGTTAGTGAGATGGTAATTTTACAAGTGACAAATCAGAATGAACAATCTATTTGAGGGTGATTTTAGTTCAAAGGGTCCTAATTAGGCCTATTATGCCTACTTTAGCTAATTGGGGTTTGGAGGTCAAATAGAAGGTTCATATCCTAAAACTTTGGAATCTTATAGATATTTTATTTAAGGGTATTGAGAAGCCTCATTATTTCCTAAGATCCTCTATAACTTTGGAGAGATAGGGAGTATAAACCCATTAGGTCGACCTAATACAATTAGGTCTCCTCATAGGTAGTTTGTGGAAACTTCAATCAGAAATGTCCAAACCTCATTCCAATGGCTGAGTTGTGTTTCTTTGTGTCTAAGAACCATGTTTTGATCCACTCCCTCATAAAGATCATTATTTTGAAGTCACTTTTCCAGAAGGTGCATACCTAGACCAAGGAGTTGGGTTCTAAGATACTGTTATGGATCTTGTCACAAAAATGTGTGAATTTGAAAGGAGCTAAACAAATGTCTTGTGACTTAGAGAGTCATTTGGTGCGATCAAGAACTTACTAAGAGATTTTTTCCTCACATACCTTGCAACTAGTGGGATAGAGGCCTAGTGTTCACCATTCCCTATTTTACTCTACACCATAGTAGTATCAAAGCTAGAGGATTAGGGCATTGCAAGGTATATATCAAGAGGGTTTTAATTTTAAGAAGTTGAGATTGAGGCTCCATATATTGTTAGGAAAGGAAACACTAAGAGGGGGGGTGAATCAGTGTTCATTGTATTTTAACTTTTTCACTTTAACCTTAAATGCTTAAGTACTTAATTAAACATTCACATAAACATAAAACATGAAATTAACACATGACACTAATATGATTACAGGGAAAACCAAATAGGTAAAAACCCTAGTGGGAATTGACACCCACTAATATTCTGCAATAGTGTTTTGTGATCCTTGTTAGAAGATCCTTTACCCTGTTAGGAGTAGCTTTACAATGCATTAAGTATAGTAGACCTTGTCAAGGGTCAGACCCTGTTAGGAGTCTTTTACAATAATCCCTATTAGGGGAGTAGACTCACTATCCTAGAGCTCATTGCTCAAATGGTGAAGGCTACAACCTTCTGATCTCAGATACACACTATATCTGTCGGGTGAACTGTCACTATGACACTGCTTGTTAGATCAGTTCCTTTGATGCATTGATGCTTTGACCTCTTAAAAATCTTTAATACATCTCATAGTGTCTTCTCACACTTCTTCTTTGCTTCACAGAACTCTCTATTTCACATCCATGCCTAATACAATGGGGGCATCTTATATTTATATGCTCATACTAAATAAACAACTAGGTCGGCCTTATAGCCTATTACAAATAATGCTTCCAAATGAATTGGCTTAAGCATGCTTACAAAAAAACAAGTATATATGTTAGAAACCTAAATAAAATAGGTGCATAGCCTTTACAACTTTACATTATGACCACAAACTAAAATACTAACTGTCGGCTTCATGCATTGTTCTTCACTGGCACACACTGGCTGTGCAACTTCAATTGACTATAACTTTCACATCATTGCATATCTGTTTATACACTCATAGACTAAGCATGAGTATAGTCTAACTAACTTAACTTCTAGGGCACATACCATAATTCTTTTGTACACATGTGCGTTGATGCTCTGAGCTACAGGAACTCTATACACTGTCCAGTCTTCAACACTTAACTGAATTCTGATCTTTACATCAAGTGTGCTGACTCCAAACTGCTATATGACTTTGTTGCCATAATGAAAAAACTATATCAAGTCATATACATTAGTATAGTCAACTTTCCAACAATCTCTCTCTTTTTCATTGATGGCAACAAAGGAATATGACCAAGTTTCTAACTTTCCTTACTAAAAAAAACTTTTGTCTTCTATACATATCTTATACATAATCTTATATCTCCTTATACATATTATACTCCATATTCTATACACAACTCCCCCTTTGACATTAATGACAAAGGTGTATCAAAAAACTATATTTACATACACTTACTGAGGGAAAACATTTGGATATGCTATCTTAAGGTTCTAGATCTCCTTCTTCCAAAAAGTTATCAAAGAGTTAACTATGTGGTTATGGGCGCATAATTCATATTGAAGCTTCTCCATCTTCTTCAAATCTATGCTCAAACCTTGATCATAGGTTATCATGGTGGCATCAATCTCCTTTATATTCTAATTGAGAATGTCTAGTGAGGGTGCAAGAGCATTCCTCAACTGAGTCTGTCTAGACCTTATCTTTTCCATCTCTTTCTCTGCCTTCTCAACTTTTTCCAACTGACCTTGGTAGACATTGTTGCACATGTTTACATCAGTGGATGTGTCTATCACTGAACTCTTCACCTTCTCAATCATATCTTCTGCCTCTTTTATTTTCTTAAGATGGGCATCAGTAATCTTATCCTAATCCATGTAGTCTACAATGAATTTCCTTCCTTGATTAGAAAATTCTTTTAAAGATGCTTCTCCTATCTTGAGTGAATTCAAATCTAGTGCAAAATTTCTCATCAATTCATTCAATCTCTTCTCTAGGTACTTCTCTTCTGCAACTTCGGATGCAGATTCTTCAAGGCTTGAAAAATTAATTTTGAACTGTCAGATGACTATACTCACATCATCAACCGAGTGTACTTTTAGCACTTTCTTTTCATCAGGAAGCAAACTGTTCAAAATGTTTACTAATTCTACCAAGAGAGGATTTCTCATTACTTTCTTTTCTTTTTCCTTCTCCATAGCTAAGACGTTGAACTTAATCATGTCTTCTTCTTTCCATGAGTCCAAACTAGTTGTGTCAGGTGTCAAACTTAACAACAATGCTGAAGATGGAGTGATGGGAGTGCTATCCATCACTTCTTGTTTCACCTTGACCAGTTTATCTGATGTTTCATCCTTATTTTCTCTTTCTTCTTCTTTCTCATAAGATATGTCTTTAATGAGCACTTCTTGTGGGTTAGGAGAATTACTTCCACAAAGAATTTCAGCTTCTTGAGTGCTGACAAATGCTTCCTCAAACTTGTCCAATTCTGTGTCAGTGGCCTCCATGGCTATCTCTACATTTTCAATGACAATGGTGCTATCTTTGTGTGATTTTTTGATGGGCACAGACTTGTCTTCCTCTGTTTGAGTTTTTGCTTTGGGCACTGAGTCCTAAGGACCTGTCATTGGTACATTAGTGGGCTCTGCCACTTTATCTTCCTTATTGGTTACTTGTACTATAGGCGTAGTGGGGGGATACATGTGCCTATCCATAAACACCTTCTCAAATGCCTTCTCTATCTCTTTGGCTACCAAATCATAATTCTTGTCCATGACGTAAAGTGTCCTTAGTTTGGTTCTCAAATGTGGCTTCACCAAGTCTAGCAACATATATTTTTCTTCTAGAGAACATACTGGCAGGCTTTCATCTAAGATCTTTTCTCTGATCCTTAGATCCTCTTCATTTTCTTGTCTCTTTTGGAATTCAAGGTTATTCCATACTTTGTCAGGAATCATTGTTTTTAGTTCCAAGACTATCCTTTTAAACTTGATCATGTGTTTTATGATCATGCTATGAATCTTTGACTTGACAATTTCACTATACTTTTCATAAAACTTACTTGATCAATTCTACCCTCATCAATTATCCTAGCACTTAGCACACTGATACTGGGTTTGAAACTTACTTTAGGAGGTTCTTGGGTGTTCATTATATTTCTTGTGACTCTCAAGGATGGATGACTGGTGCCAACCTCTTTCTTCCTCTTTGTTATGGGCTTATACTTCAGAGGAGCAATAGGATCACTAGTTTCTTTTGGCACAGGAGTGTCATCAGTTATATCCTTCTGACTATCATATTATCAGGTTTTATCTTCTTCACCTTAGGATTTTCAGGCTCAGCTTCTACTATGGATGTGCTCTTAATTTCCAAAGCTATATTCTCTTACCTTGCCTTGTTAAGGTCTACTTGAGACACACCATGTATTCTCAAGATCTCTTATGTGACTTTAGCAACCTTTCTTTTTGTTGTTGTACTATTTAACTTTGCATCTACGTCTCTTGTTTTCTCCTCATAAGTTCCCCATCTAGGTTCATTAGGATCTTTGGGAGCTGATAGTAGTACTTGTGCATATGCTTCAAGGACTTGTTCCTCTACCTCATAGCCAAGTGGATGAATCCACTTAGTTCTTGGTTCAACAGCTTCCATACAAGTAGTATCAGTTTCAACCATAAAGCATATTGTATCCTTATACTTTTCCACAATGCTTTCTAGAATTTTGTATCTCATTTACATCCTAGACCTAAAGGTCTTTAATTCCAATGTTATGTAGTCTCTTAATGTGCTCTTAGTGCATGCCTTGTTAGATATTTGTGGCATGGTTGGAATGGAATTGTCCAAATACAAATCTGACACCTTCCCAACTATGTAAAGGTACATGTAAATGATTAATGACCCAAACCTAAATATATCTATCTTGTCATGCTTGATGGCCTTGATGTTATCAATCAATTGTGCGTACAAGATTTCACACAAGTTGAACTCTCCATCTTCCTTCACAAGTCTGATGGCTACTAGAATAGTACCCACAGACACACTATTCACCCTACTGGTGTGATGAAACCTATATCCTAGTATCATAGACATCAATTTTGCATCTGCTTGTTCAATAGGCTCGATTGTCATGCCATGCCTATCACTCCTTGACTTACATGTCTGATCAACCATCTTTTTGACATCCTTTCCCACATGAAGGATAGTGCCTATTCTAGAAAGGCCTATCATCTCATGTATAAGGTCATTGGTGATTCTTATTGGCACATCACCAATCCAAAACAAATCATCATGAGTTCTACTCAATAAAATCTTTATCCACTTTGTCTCAGAATTCATATTCCATAGCATAGTCAACAATAGGGTGATCATTCCATTTGACATATTCATCCATGAATGTTTTATCTAGTTTCAAAATTTTATCCATGTGCACCCTTAACCTATCTATTCCAACTAGTTCTTTCTTGCAGTAGATGTATGCCCTAATGTCTTCTACATGCATGACGCTCATAGGCGTGCGGGATAAAGCTCCCTCTAAATCATCTGGGGTTGACTTAAATGGATGCTTCTTGAATATGTATCTCTTCTTCTCAACAACATCAAAAACTATGGGAGTGGCCATGACTTACTTGGTAATTGCTTTCCAACTGAGCTTTGAGATCACCTGGAAACTTTCGGATCGGCACAACAAACTAGGGTTTCTACAACTGACTAAATGCACTGCAAATCATAGATAGATCAATCTCCAAGTCTTCACAACAACTTCCAAGGCTCTTTATACTCTTCAATCGCTCTAAATTTTAATGTAATGAGTAATGAAACAACTTTTTGTGTACTTAAAGTGAAAACTCTGCCATTAATGCTACTTGTGTAAACCGAGCTATCACTTCAAAATTTTAAACTTGAGTTTTGCTAACAATCATCATGTGTGCTCTTGCACGAAGGTTCCTATACACTCCAAAAGCTTAATTCCAAAGGTGCATACTCTGATAATGCGTATACTAGCCACGTAGGGGTCTAGAGCTAAATTAGCTCCCCCTATGACGCTGAGGGCTATTCATGTAGATGTGGAGGGTGCATCCACTGTTGCATCCAATACATACTCATCAACTTTGTCCTTCTTTCCTTCTATCCAAATCAAGCTCACATCCTTTGAGGCTTTTACAAACTTGACTTCTCCTTTGGGATCCAATGCTAGTTCTTTGGCCTTTTTAGGGCTTTCTTAACCTTGCATCCTTGATCTACAGAACTTTGAGATATGTCCATCCTTGTTACAAGAGTGACAAATGACTAGGGTCTCATATTCCTCAGTGCATTGACATGAGTCACCATTTTGCATTATTTCATTGAGTGACCATTATAGTTACATATCTGACATGTAACATTCGGAGAACTTCTTACAATTGTCTAATTCTGAATTCTTTGATCATGTTGAATCCTATTATTCTTACTAGTCTTGTGATTCATAGCTTTATGACCAAATCTATTGCATGAATAACAGTAACCATTAAAAGGTCTTACCTTTGTATAGTTTCTTGCAATGTGTCCATGTTTGTTACATGAAAAACAAGTGCATTCTTTAGCCTTGTGCTCATTCTTAGGAGGTCCACCATTGTCTTTGGTTTGATCTTTAGTCTTCTCAATATTAGTAGAGTCCTTTTGAGTATCCTTTCTTACTCGCATGTTGTCAATCTGGTTTTGTGCTTCATTGTATCCAATACAACTAGTGTCTCCTTTAGCTCTTCTTGCATACAACTGAGATTCTATTAAATCTGAGCTAGTGTGTAATTTGTCAATGTGATTCTTTGATTCTTTTAATTCAGACTCCAATCTTTCTTTTCAATTCCTTAGCTCCAAGATTTCCAAGTTAGCTTCTCTTAATTCTTCATTGAGTTGAAGATTCTCCTTGACTTGTTCATTACAGACATCCTAATTGTTAATCAGTTTGTCATTAAATTCTTCAAGCTGATTTAATAAGGATGCATTTTCTTCATTCAACTTCTTGACCTTTTCTTCAAGATCACTATAACAACGTTCTTTCAAATCCTTTCTTAACTTCTTGATAACTAATTGAGCATCACTGACTTTTTCTTTTAGTTCTTCAATTTCTCTTTCTGAATTGTCTAGGTCTTCAAGAGTGGCTTCAAGATTTTTCTTCAGATGTTTCATTTCTGCTTTGTCCATGATCTCCTCAAGTGGTTAAACTTCTTTTCTAAGGACTAGAGCTTTGATACCAATTGTTAGGAATGGGAACACTGAGAGGTGGGGTGAATTAGTGTTCACTGTATTTTAACTTTTTCACTTTAACCTTAAATGCTTAAGTACTGAATTAAACATTCACATAAACATGAAATATGAAATCAACACATGACACCAATATGATTATGGGGAAACCCAAATAGGTAAAAACCCCAGTGGGAATTGACACCCACTAATGTTTTGCACTAGTGCTTTGTGATCCTTGTTAGAAGATCCTTTACCCTATTAGGAGTAGTTTTACAATGCATTAAGTACAGTAGACCTTGTCAAGGGTCAGACCCTGTTAGGATTCTTTTACAATAATCCATGTTAGGGGAGTGGACTCATTTTCCTAGAGCTCACTACTCAAATGGTGAAGGCTACAACCTTATGATCTCAGATACACACTATATTTGTCGGGTGAACTATCACTGTGACACTGCTTGTCAGATCGGTTCCTTCGATGCACTGATGCTTTGACCTCTTACAAAGATTTAATACATCTCATAGTGTCTTCTCACACTTCTTCTCTACTTCACACAACTCTCTATTTCACATCCATGCTGAATACAATGGGTGCATCTTATATTTATACGCTCATACTAAATAAACAACTAGGTCAGCCTTATAGCCTATTAAAAGTAACACTTCAAAATGAATTGGCTTAAGCGTGCTTACAAAAAAACAAGTATACATGTCAAAAACCTAAATACAATAGGTGCATAGCCTTTACAACTTTACATTATGACCACAAACCAAAATACTAACTGTTGGATTCATGCACTGTTCTTCACTGGCACACACTGGCTGTGCAACTTCAACTGACTGTAACTTTTGCATCCTTGCATATCTATTTATCATCTCATAGACAAAGCATGAGTATACTATAACTAACTTAACTTCTAGGGTGCATACCATAATTCTTTTTTACACATGTGCATTGATGCTCTGAGCTACAAGAACTCTGCACGCTGTCCAGTCTTCAACACTTAATTGAATTCTAATCTTTACATCAAGTGTGCTGACTCCAAACTACTATATGACTTTGTTTCCATAATGAAAATAGTATATCAAGTCATATACATCAGTATAGTCAACTTGCCAACATATATGCCTCCTAAATCGATGACTGTAGAAGTGGAAAGAAAATTCCAAGAAATAGAGGAACTTAATAGGAAAATAACAGAAGATGTAATTCCCACCCGAGCATCTTCATATGTTAGTTTGATAGGACTATTACTTTCCAGTACTATGGATTATATTGCTTGGACTATTTCATTTTATGATGAGACATTTGGTTTATAT